>VOMN01133614.1:0-24688 GCA_014899125.1 Orchestia grillus | reverse complement strand
TTCAAAAGCAATACCGGACAACTCATCTGATCTGATCTGAAACTCAACTATCAGACTGTGGAGTGTGAGAATACTTGATGGAAATATTACAAATGGATCGAGAATGGTTAATGAAAAAGTTGAAGGCTTGAACTGAGAGGAAACCAGATAAAAGACTAAAGTAAAAGTGAGGATTCAAGAACTTGGATTGAAGAAGTGGCGTGAAGGGATGGAAACAAAAAGTACACTTGAGTGGTTGTGAGCAAAAAATGTCAAAAATCTGAAACCTTCTATGATGGCCGTTATGGAAGCGAGCTGTTAATCAAAACTAGTTCAAAGAGTTAAGAAGTGAATGGCAGAACTTATAAGACTATATAGGTGGAATAAATCTGGAAGCAAAATATGCCAGGTCTGCAGCTCAAAGGAACATGACTTAGATAAGAGTGGTGAACATGTAGTGCTAAAGTATAAAGAAAATGTAAATGAGAAGATGAAACAATTTGGATTGCTAAGGAAAGAATGTAGAACAGCAGTTATAAATGAGGGGCAGAAAAGAGAAGTTAAAGGAATAAAGGTGATTCTAGGTCTAAAAGAAGGAATGCCAGCTAGTACTGCGTTTGCTCTCAAGTGCTTCTTAGTAAATGTATGGAAGGAGAGGAAGAAGGTTATGGTTGAGCTATGCAAAAGAAGCACTTTCAACATGAATCCTGGATGATGAAAAGATGACAAGTGATATGGAGTATATGGCTGATGCAAAAAGCCTTGATTTAAATTACATTTAATCTAAATTTAACTCCTCTTAAAGTAAAAGTTCTTGACATTGACACTTGTTTGTACTCTCCAAGTTGCCAGGTTACATGGACTTCTGTTAAAGAAATCCAACTTTCAAGGTCCCTTAGGAATTAGGATCCTCAAAGAAGCATGGGCTTGCTGGTGTAAGCAAAATCCTCATTAAACTAAAATGAGAAAAAAGGCAAAGCAGGATAAAGCCACTAACTAAAAAATATTTACCGTAGTTGAAGTAAGGTAAAATGCCTTCAACCATTATCAGTATCAACTATCAAAGCTTTGTAATGTATAAGGTGTGAGAGGTAATACTGAAAAATAAATATCATTTTTTTGTGTTCAAATTTTGAGGATGAAAATTTAATTAGTTGAAACTGGGTATGTTACTGTTAAGTGCAGTAACTAAGGAAAGGGCTACTGAGCTTATAGTGGATAGTAAGACTCACTTATAAGGACTAAGTGACATTTGTCTCACTAAATATCAAATATCTAATGCAAAATACAATCTAAATACTGTAATAATGATTTGGGGTCATGAAATTTGTGATTGATTTTTTGAAAGTATGGAACATCTATGATGCTGGTACTAAATTTTATGTATCATCATAGTCCTTGATATAAAGCTAGAGGAAAATTATATCAAATTAGTTTTATTCAATTGTTTGACAGGTTTTCAGATTTTTTGAAAATATAATTATATTATAGATACAGACTAGGCTCCAGTCTACAGATTGATTCACCTACTTAGCTCATCTGCTTAAGTTGTACTTAGATGAAGGAATGAGATTAGAGGAAATGGAATTGCCTTCATTTGCATAGAAATATGATGCAATTGAGTGAATAAACTTTACAAACAAATTAAATGGTACATTTTGATTTTTGATACCAACAAATTTTTTTTTTGAAAGGTTCTTAGGTCATTTTTAATCCATTTTAATCATCTCAAAAACTTGAACAATATTAATCATTATCCTTGTAATATTTATTTGTAAATAATAGTGAAAATATAAGGATAGCAAACTTATATTGCATTATGAAAATTTTTGGAAGTCGAAACCCTACTTTTGGGCTACTTAAATTGTAAAATTAAAAAACTTCTTCATTTATTATTATTTAAGTTATCATAGTTATCATAATGAAGAAATTAATATTGCACAAAAAAGCCACTGGTTAGTTTTGATAACTAAGAGTGAAAAGAAGCCTGTTCTACCATGTTATGTTGTGAGTGGAATTAACTGGTGGCATTCTGACAACATAGCTATCTTCAAATTTTCATTTAAATTATTTTCTAAATTGACATCTGACCATGATGGCATTTCTCAGTTCTAAGAAATATTTCTTTGCAGGTTTTGCAGCTGCAAAAAATCATTGATATATTTATGGTCATGTATATATATGATAAGTGAAATATTTTGTTTTATTGATGACCATCTTAACTTAACTCTAATTATGTTGAGAAATCAGTCCCATTTTTTAATACCATAATATATATTATGGAGTTGTAATATTTTGAATTCTAGGTGTCAGACCTTGTACCTTCCAACTCTGCCACCCTGTAATATAAGGGGTGTCCAATGGACTCTATGCAAGCCATCTATTATTCTGAGTATTGTATTTTCAATCTTGACAAAGGTTTTTTTTTCTCATCAGAAAAGAACTGAATTGTCTCTTGTTCAGCAGGATGTTATGTTTTGCACAGAAGCTTTTGTGCCTTTGTTAGGTGGTTATCTTGGGCATTTTCTATGAGCAGCTGACTTCTACTATGTTGTATGAGTAGAAGCAAAGGTCCTCATTGGGTACCAGTTTCATGGTGAGAGGTGAAACATCTAATTTACATGCCAATTCCGGCCAATTCACGTGCCAAATCCGGCATTGCAATGCCAGACCCTCCAACATTTTTTTCTGTAGATTTTAGATTTATTCTATTTTATGAATGCAATCAAAGTTTTTTACATTCCTTCCTTCTAACCATAACCTTGGTCTTCATTGTAATTTTCCATATCATGCTTGATTGTTTTTACAGTTTTTGAAGGGCATAAAGAACCATCTTAAATTTTTTTATTTCTATGACTGCAGACAATCATAGAATAGGTTATTCTCTTCCAATTTTTAGGAGGTTTCCAGTTGTCCATCCTTGTTATCAAAAATATAACTGAAACTGCAACAAGCTTCTAATGATGCGTAGTATGAGTAAATAGTACAAACCAATCTGAAAATAAGAAGTTAGTTACTGTCAAATTTATCTTGATCACTGTGCACTTACAAACAGAAGATATTAAGCATCATCTTCTCCCGTATGCTATTGTAAAATCAATATTTTCTCATGTTCTGTATAATTTTAGTTGTATTAATTATTGTAGAAATTGGCATTGTTATTGATAATTTTTATTGTGTGCTGATGCCAATTCTTGTCATAAGTGTTCATTTTTGCCTATGCTGAGAAATTGGCACATTACTATTTATATTTCCTTTACCACGCCAACTGAATTTTACTTGACTAAACTTTGATGTCAGAAAAGCATAAAGATCAAAAGTAAATTTATGAATTTCACAAGGTCAGTGCCCAGGTTTTAGTCCACTCCAATTAGTGTAGTACAATTAAATGAATGAAAAAGATCTCAGCACAATGGAATGAGACATGGCTATTTTAACCTTTCAACACCCAGAAGACTATATGGTCTTGGTTAATAAGGATGATGCTAATTTTTTGTAAAAAGTTTAAAGCAGCATGATTGTGTGTCCTCAAAAGGCTGCTGCTAATTTTATGTACAAAGTTGAATACAGCTTTAGGGCGAAAATAATTTTTTCATTAAAGAGTTAAGGATGCATGTGGGCTAATTACAACTTTTTGAGTGGTACACTTGACCATTATACAAAATGTATGTTTCATGAATGTATTCATTGATAAAGGCTTCTGCTTTCATCCCACAGGTCAATGAAATTGAATTGTATTGAAATTTGTGAATTAGATTTCCTTCCAGTCTCTGATGGCTTTTTCTTATGAATGGCATTCCAATGCCTTCTCATACAAAGAGAAAGATGCTCCTGGTGCACTTTCTGCTGTGAGTATAGTTTTTATTCATTTTCTTTCTTGATTGACTCCCATAAAACTTTGATATCTTGATGTTCTAGGTTGAGTTGCTGTATTTTTGGCTATGTAGTTAGGTGAAATTTATCATAACTGACTATATTAGATTATACCTGAATTTTTTGTTAAAAATGAAATTATAAATACTTTTTCTGGAAATAGCAACATCATAGTTTGTAAATTGCTGGATATTTTTTTGCAGGTCTTGCAGAAAAAGAAGAAAAATAAAAATTGGTTGAATGGACATTGTGACACTACAATTTCAACTGATGCAATTGAGTCTGCTTATAAAAAGCTAAAGTCCTGCAGTGAAGATACAAGTCCCAGTAAAAGTCAACCAAAGAGGACTGTTGAATCGTTATTGGAAGGAGTAATTTCAGCTACACAGGTGAAGCCAGCAATAAAAACTACCAAGAAGGCAAAGAAACTTTCTGTGTCATTTGCTGATAATGTCAAGCCTGCATCTATGAAAGAGAGTAAAACCTCTTCCAATTGTAATTCTGTTGCCAGAAATTGTTCTAATACAGAAGGATCTAAAAACAAGAAAAAGAAACAAATCAATGTTGATGCCATTGAAATTGCTACTGTTGCTTCATCAAAGCGTCCTTCAAAGGTCAAAGCTAATGATGCCATTGAAATTGCTACTGTTGCTTCATCAAAGCATCCTGCAAATGTCAAAGCTAATGATGCAATTATGAATGATACAGCAGTGCATGCAAATGGTAGTCACACAAGTCAATCTGAATCCATCACCGATAGCACTATATTGAAGAAGAGGAAGAAGAAAGCAGAAAAATCTGCACCAAAGGCTGTTGCTGCCGAGTCTCTGGAGTTCAAAGACGCAGATTCTCCCTCTCACTTAGGCCCATCTATGAAAAAGAGAAAAATTAATTTGGCTGAAAATTCTCCTAGGAGTGAAAGTTTCTCTAAGAAAGAGTTAACTTTGAACAAAGAGCTTGCTATAAGCAAAGAAGAAAAGGTGGACACTTTGACTGCCAAGAAGAAAACCCTCGAATCTAATGATGATGAAGGTGAATGGGAAGACCTGAACTGTGATGTAGACTGGGACTCTATAGAAGATGATGATGAAGTGTTGGACTATGCCAATGGAAAGGAGCCTGAACTGGATGAACAGTTCCATTCAGATTTACAATCCTTGATAGCAGAGCTGAATTTTGATGCCGTCAAGAAAGAAACCAGTTATAATGACTCGGAGGAAGAAGCAGGAGAAAGTGGTTTAGATGAGGAAGCAGAGAATAGTGGCACAGAAGAAGACAATGCAGATAATAGTAGTCATGGAAACCAAAAAAGAGAGTTGAGTAAGAAATTAGAAACTGCTCCCCCTGTTGATGGTAATGTGAAATCTGTAACAAATGGAAACCAGAAGAAGACTGCATCATTCAAGGAGGTGTCAAGTAAGTGCTTATCCCTGTGAATTAATACTAGAAGGCACTAGTGTTCATTTTGGTAGTCATATTATTGATTTGTTTTGGCAGTTTTATACTCAGGATTTGTTTTGTCAATTCCATGTTATTTGTTTGATTTCTTAGTTAATCAATTATGTACCTTAGTATCCATATATTAATACGCTTGTGCATACATACCATTCTGTCATGCTCTGCCACTTCTCAATTGAAATTTTAGATCTCGAGCAAAGTATCCTGTATATGAGTTGCATGTTTTGCTATAAAAAGTCAGTCTTTGTGGCACATTTTCAGTTTCCCATGGCACATTTTCTTGTTCAAAGTCCATTTCAAGCAAACATATGTATACGTATCTATATATGTATGTATAAACATACAAGTATAAGTAGAAAAAAAGGTCTCTTGTAGACCTGTGTTGTTAAAGACCAGGGATACCTCTTTATTCATAATAAAACTAATAAAAAAATTGTGAATAAAGAGTTGTCCCTGGTCTTCAACAACACATATATACATGTATATATTCTGTTGAGATTGGTTGGGAACTAATACTTGTCAGATTTCAAGATTATCATGTGAATATTGAAGCTGAGTGTGCATTGAATTTAATGATAATAAATGCTGAAAGTATAAACTTTTGAACTCTGAAAAAATTTGTACAAAATTTTTGATGTTAACTTTCAAAGTGCACATCCTCAGTAATGATACTGATGTATATTATTCAGAGTGGGTATTGCTTTATGAGTGAAAGTTAACTTGCAAGGTCACCAGTAAAATGTGTGGTAAATCAAATATGCCTGATTGATTTCTCAGTGGAAAATCTTAGGCAACCTTGAAGTTGACTAAATTATGAAAACAGGCAGAAGTGTTATGTTTCAACAATGTTCTGTACTTGAGACGGCTCATTGTATTACTGGTTTTTCCAAAACCCTGAACCTCATTTTCCGTGATAAAGCTTTGTTGTCAATTTATTCCTCCAGGTACTTGTGCCGCAGCTTTACCAAAAATTAGTGCTTCTTTAGCCAAGTATGGCATGCCTGGCATTACAGAGCATAAGAAGCAGCCTTACAAATCACTACTGGCTCAGCAGATGGCCCAGAAGCTGAATGTGGCAAAATTCAGGTACGTCTGTGTGAGCTGTATGACTACAGTTCTTGAATCATTAACAGAACAGTTTGTACATAAATTTTCAAAGTAACACACATCTCAATGCACTTTTACTTACTGAATGTAGGAAAGTTGTGATCCACAAAAATTTCATTATTTTCTGTCAAAAAATGAGGCATATTTTACCCTTATATTTTTTTGACATTTTGATTTCATGATTCCAAATTGAACCAAATTCAATAGATGCACTGATATTAATCTATAGAATAATGAAAATGTATCTGTTTCTAAAAAATTTTGTTTTAATGATTTATGGTTGGCAGTGGAACGGTACTTCTTATTGTAACTTATACTCATAATTTCAGCATTAGTGATAAAATTCCTATGGTCACTTTCGAGATGTTTTCCAGTTTTAGATTTTTATATATGTAACTAAATGTATGACTATTGCTGCCAATTTAACGCTAATAGATTCATAAATTGTCCTCTTTTTATTAAAAAAACACATTTTTATAGAACCTATCTTGTGAAATGGATCAAAAATGGTCCCTAGAAAATTCCAGTTAGATTTCAAAAGTTTTATTGACGTTCAAACAGTCAAAAGGCATTGCATTGGTACAATTATATGTTGAAATATAAATGAAAATTTTTCACCAAACATGATTATTACATTTTACCAATTATCATGCTTCTTGAATTCTTTCTTAAAATTTACATTTAATTTGATGGAATGAATAAAGCTTCAGTATGACCAAAGATTGCATTGCCTCTCATAATACATGGATGTGTCAATATGATCCTACCTTTATATAATAATGTGCAGGATGATCAACGAGCAGCTGTACAAAACAACAAGCCAGGAGGCACAAGCGCTCTTCAAGGATGACCCCGATTCTTTCCATGTTTACCACGAGGGTTTCAAGTCCCAGGTGGCTCTGTGGCCGCTCAAGCCTCTGGATATCATCGTGGACTGGCTCAAATTACAGTGCGTGTTCTGATGTTTCTTGTTCAAGAAAGAGATCATTAGTAAACTAGGTTTCAGTAGGAAGGAAACTAACTCTTTAAGATATGTGGGGAAGAGTAGATAAGTTCTAAGTAATGTGCATAAATACTGTTTTAAAATGTGAGTGGTTCAGTTAGGTTTCGAGAGAAAGGAGACTGGCCTTTCAAGATATGTAGAGAGAAGTAGATTTGTTCAAAGTAATGCTAATAAATGGTGTTTTTGAGTGCGAGTTCAGCAGCCTAACTGAATTGGTTTTCAGAGGAATTATGCCAAATAAATCTAGCGTTGCAGTTGGAAAATTAAAATTATGTACAAATAATAATTTGGAACTATCACTACTGAACTCTAGTGTTCCATGAAAATTTCTTTTAATGTTCAACTGCAGAGGTGCGTAAATGATTATCAACATTTGTTCAGAGACCAATTTTATTTGATAAATAGATTTGAAAACTTGGGTTTAAGTAGTCAAGAGCTTGATGTGATGAAGTCATTACACAAGCAAAAAAATGGAGCCATTATTTTGTTCCCGCGAACACGTTTCAATTATTTGATGCTGCTGTTTCAAACTAATTATCCTAAAGCTAACAATACGATCAAAATAAGCACCGCAACTTCAAATTCAGCAATAGTGTAAACTAGTTTACATTGAAAATGAATATTGATTTTTGGGTTACAGTCGTAGCTATCAGAAGTGAATGCATCATATATAATCTTGTTTGAGGTAAACCTCCAGCTAATGGGCGTTGCACAACACCAGAGACAGCAACTGGACGGTGGCAGACTTCGGGTGCGGCGAGGGTGAGCTGGCTGACCGGGTGAAACAGAAGGTGCACAGCCTCGACCTGGTCGCTCTACGACCGCACGTGAGTGGGTTATGGGACCGATTTGTAGGTGCGCCCCATGGTGCTCTAATCATTTTCACGATAAGACTGCTTGTAACTTCTCGCGAAAAATTAGCTGCGGCTTTATGTACAAATGCAATGACTGCATTTAGTTTTTCGGAAAAAGGAACTAGCCTCATGTATGCCTATACCAACGCAATAAGGCTATCCAGTTTTTTGCTCAAGCTAGTGACATCGTTTAGAAATGGGGGCAGTGAAGTCCTTCCGGTAAGTAGATGACTTACCGTGCGTTAGTCTCCCAAGGTATTTTGTCACTGCCGGTTGCGCGGCGGAGCTCGTAATTCCTGTTTGGTTGCTAAATTAACGATGTTTGGAAACCCCGGTAGCCTTGTGCGTGGTAAAGGATTCAGGTAAAACCGTATGGCTCCGTGTTGCTTTAGGCAACGATTCATGAAAATCTTTCACGTCTCTGTACGATTTATATGATCGTTCAGGAATAATTTCGGACTGCAATTGAATTCTCCAAATATTATCAAAATGAACATTTTTACACGAATTCATTTTTTTGAGACGATATATTTATTATTCCAGCATACAGTAGGACTAGTATTCGTAAAGAATTTTTTAATTTGAATTGAAAATGTCCTTTAGTTTATTTCGTGTTTGATGAAAAGCGTTAAAAAAAATGGTTGGGTTACGTTTGGTTCAGAATTATATTTACTGGTGGGTCCCATTGGAAATCGGGTGTGCTTATAGTTGTGTTGAATTCAAGTACTGTGCACTTGATCCTTCTGTTAAGAATTTGGCACGTTTCTACTTGAAAGTTTAATTCTGATGTACTCTCGGTATTGATTTCGGAAAATTGTTTTAGCGTCCAAATTTGAAATCTTAATGAGTGGATTTTGAATTTTATGTAATAGGCGAAAAAACATTGAGCATTTCAATTCATGTTCCTCTAAGGAACATAGGATAGACAATAGGGTTAGGTTTGTATATTGTATGACATACGGGACTCGCGTCCACAAGGGGCGCTGTTAGGTTACCTCTCCTATAGATGTTTTTCGAGACTCAAACTCCTCTTTTCCCTAACTTGCTGTTTCTATACGCAGGGGATCCTATGACAGAACACACCTTGTGCGTAGGTTCCCAGTTCTCTACAGTCGATACTAAATGATACCTTATCTTTAGGCGCGACCTAGTCAGTGCCACTGAAGCACTGCCGTCTATACAGGCCGTACTAATACAGCGTTCAAACGTCGTCTCAAAGCAGTGATCGCGTGCCTAACACTGTCTTTGTTAGGCTGAGTAGTCACACTTCCATTGAATATTGTGATTATGTTCAAGCTCTCATTCATACTGAGCAAGTAATTTCCATCTGTCTATGTTTTGCAACACGCTTTGCATTCGTTTATTTTTTTAATGTAGGTTTGTAGTCTTTTATTTAATAACCTATAAAGTACTTGGAATCATACAAGCACGAAATTCTAAGGAACAAGTACAGATGCTGAACAGCGACAAGTGAGCGCACTACCTATCCATACCCCCAGAAACTCCATACATATAATGAACATTCGCATCATGTCATCCTTTGAGATTGTGTGTACCCTAATGCCCCACATCGCAGATCACCGTCTGTGACATGGCCCACACGCCCCTCAAGTCCCAGAGCACCAACGTGGGCGTGTTCTGTCTCTCGCTCATGGGCACCAACGTTTCAGATTTCATCAGGGAAGCGAACAGGGTCCTCAAGCCGGGGTGAGTGATGTTCTTGGACCAGCGCTTAGTGCGTAGGTTTAATCCTGTAAGGACTAATGCCAAGAATAATGGACGTTTGAGAAAATAGTTTATTTCGTCCTAAATCGTGAAAATGTTAAAAATTAGAGGGAACATGCACCAGCGAAGTCAATAAAATGTGAACGATGGATCATGCAAAGAAAAACTGGTTGTTGTGGAGTTCAAACGGTACAACATAAACTACGTCATGTTCGGACTGGTTGCTCATAGACGTTATTCATGTGGTGGTTTTTCTTAATAGGTTGGTCGTGATTGCCGATGCGATAGGTTTGTAGGGGTGCCGATAGACTGAAATATTATAATTATAGGTTCAATATGATGTAACAGAATTCGTCAATTTGAAACTGAAATATTATGAAAGTATCGATTTTATAAGCAGGTACCCTGTAAGTACACATGTGGCGCACGTTGCGACCAACGTTCTGAAGTGGTATTTGTACGAAACGTATTTATTTTATTGTACAGCGCTAAAGACTGAGACTTATTTATTTCTTGTTTTCCCACAGGGGTGTAATGAAGATCGCAGAAGTGGAGTCTAGAATATCAAACGTTGAAGAGTTTGTAGCCAACGTGCAGAAGTTCGGTTTCAAGTGCTGTAAGAAGCCTGTCAACCACAACTACTTCATTACTTTCGACTTCAAAAAAGTGAAAGACATCAAAAATCGGTCCAACTTACCCGAGATCAGGTTGAAGCCTTGTCTTTACAAGAAACGTTGATTGGTCTAAAGTTTTATTTTTATTACCCTGGACGCCTCAGGTTGAAGCAGTACATATTAATAAATATGTGACATACGCCAAAGTGAATTAGGTTAAACCTTCATTATTTTCAGCGGCGTCTACTTTCAAAGGCAGAGGTCGTACTGACAAACACGGACTTCATAAGTAATATTAAAACTCTGGCTGGCACAAGGGGAACCTGGCTGACACTCAGCCACTAACAACGAAGAACGCAATGCACACAATCTCTAGAAATATTTCACTTTATTTCCTATTTCTTGAGCCCAACATATTCACTTGTATCGAAGCATTTCTGTCTTCATTTAAACATTACACCAAAATCATAAAAACTAAGATAAAATTTGGGTAACACAGACCATACTTCAAGCCCTCGCCTAATTCCACTACAGCTTACTCTGAAGTCGAGTAATCGTCGTTTTCTTTCTAGAAACGTACATTACAGAATGATGAAGTTTCAGCTATCGGATATACAGGGTGGCGCAAAAGCAAGGTACCCTCACTGATATCAGTAGCACTGATACGTTAACAAATGTTTAGGACACCATTTCATGAGAGGGTACCTTACCAAACATTTGTAAGGTACCTTACTTTTGCCGTTACTTTTGGTACCTTACCAAAACACCAACACGTACGCCGTTCATACCAATTGGATACAGTTTCATTTCTGGATTACCATATTGGGCATGAAGAAAACTGAAACTGAAACTAAGACATTCATTCATTCACTGAATTATCTACTGCAGTACACAAGTCGCCTAATTTCTACAGAGAATGCACTTACAAGGGGAGCGATGTTCTACAAAAGTACTCACTAAAACACGAAAATGTACGGATAAACAAACTAAGCCTCAGAATCTCTCCTGAAGATGCCGCCGAAAATCTTAAGCTTGATCCTTCAAGAGACGGAAGTTATATTTGAGTTGGTCCAAACTTGAAGTGGTTACCTCACTTTCTCCTCAAACTCTTGGGCTGTACAAAAAGAATGATTCGCTACGTTCGTAATAAATGTACCTCGACATTTACAACCAATACAAGATAGATGATGTACGTAAAAACTAAGGAACTTTTCGACGGAAAAGAGGCTTCTCAGCTCTCTTGCTTCAGAGGACTTGTTATGTGCACACTCCTACCACGAAGTATGGCCAACACAAAACTGCAACGCTGCACTCACACCATTCTGTCCCTCAGTCACCACACTGCACCTCTGATGCAAATGATGGTCCTTTGAAGATGTCGTGAACACAAGCAGTCAAACGAACAAGCTCCTGTGGCTATGATATCGAAAAGAATCTTCAGACTAAGTTTAAATAAGTTTAAAATAGCACGAAAAAGATGATTAAATGTGCTTCGGGAAATAGTACCTATAGAAATATGAACAAGAAAGTACATAGAATATCAAACACGAGAAAGTTAAATGCTTACTCGCAATAATTTAAAATACATTAGCCGTTAAGTACCACCCTACCCAACCGCAGCATCCCGAATGTATAAGACAATTGAAATCCTTACCAAGAGTTAGCAACAACAAACAAACAGGGACAAATTATCTTTCATTTGAAAATCAACAAACATTTTCATTCGAATATTATCTATCGATCCTGAGTCGATGTTTCTTGACTGCCATAAAGCGCCTAAACTCACTCAGTCACAGACCAAAAATAAATTCCAAATCAGCACAACGATGAAAATCCCGAGTCCCTTCCGCACATATCAACACGCAAGCGCACCTGAAACTCAACCACTAGAACCCCACCTACAAACTCGAGCTCGATCTGACACGAACAGCACAACCAAGCCACACACAGTTCTGTTGAGACGTCAAAATGTTACTGCGACCACACCAAGGTTCTGGCACAATATTGATCACCTCCAAGCCCGGTGGTGTCGAGAATTTTCCGCTTCAAGGTCTTCGTTTCGGGCTCCGCATCGCCGCCGCTCTGGCGACGGACGGATGCTGGCAGCGGCAGCAGGGGACCGGGGGTGGGGTGTGGGGCGTTCCTGGAGGTCAAGAATCGTTGAAATTTGGGAATAATGGAGAGAGAACCAGGAGTACAGTGTTGAACATTTTTAATCGGAAAATGCAATTTCCAGATGATAAACAATTTGTAAAAAATAGGATGCTTCGAATATTCGCTCATCATCAGCTATGAAACAACAATGAGTCATATGCCCCAAAAAAGAAGAAAAATAGCGCAATTACATTTGCGTAGTAGAATAGTGATACACTACTTGACGACTAGAGACACTTGAAATGAGCTGAAACAATTCTTTAGAACAGGTTTCATTTTAAAAATGAACGGGTATTCAACAATCTGTAATTTGTAATTGTACTACACAAATGTAACTGCGCTATGTTTCCCGTATTTTTTGTGTAGATCTCTTTCGTTGATGTTTCATGGCTAATGAAGAGCGAATGCTCAAAATGTCTTATTTTTACAATCAGCTTATCTTCTCAAAAATTCATTTTATGATTAAAATTTCCAGAAGTGACGACAAATTTACGTGCATTTTCACAACAAAGACTTATGAAGAGTTCAAATTGAGCGTGATTATGAAAACTAAACTAAATCGACTGAACTGCATTGGCCCTAATATTTTGCCGAACGATGTTGCATTTATGGAGGGTTGTGTAGAAGTCCCTCTGGTTAGAAAATAAGAGTAAATAATACTAGTCCTATGACGAAGAGTCGATGAGTGACTTCATTCAAGAAGGCTATAGAGATTCACTGACAATATCTCAGCAAAGAATTTTAACTTCGTGAGATATGGATTCGGTTTTGCATATGAAAACACAATTCGGAGGCCAGGCATAAAGTTTGTCGTCGTCAGAAAGTGGTTGTTGTTCTGTCCACTATCGAAAAGTTCTAAGACATTTATGCAAAGTTAACGACGATACAGACAAATTACGACGACACTTAGCAAATGCGCTCTTGAGTGGACTCCATAACCCAGAAAAAGATCAGTAGAAGAATAGAGTTTCTGCAGGCATCAATCCAGAAGCCTCGTGTGTCGGATTCATTGGCATTTCGTGGGTTAATTGTACTTTTAAATATTTCAATAGATATCATCGTGGATTTTACAGAAAAACATTATCAGAGGTAAGTCTTCAATCCATGACAAATAATCGTCATTTGTTGCGATTTTCTTTGAGTTTCGAATGATAGAAATTTTTTTCATATATTGTGTCTTTATATGCAAGTTCCGTTGTTCAGTAGTACATCATCATTTAATTTCTGGATAAAGGGAGAGTAGCATATGAATGATCTAGTGTATTCTTTCCCGACATAAACTTAAAGTTTAATTTGATGCTTGCTTGATGTCAACAAAGTAACGGTAACATGGGTAAATTTGTGGCTATGTTAATAAGAGCTTCATCAAAAGTTCTTCCATATTCATAATAAACCATATATTCTGACGCATGTTTACCTAATACTAATCTGTGCTATATTCAATTACTAATTAGAGAAGGTATTGACGAAACTAAGAACTTTAAGATGAGAATGATGACGGCCTTCACTAACACAGCCAGGTAATGTGCATGTCCTTTCCTGTGGGAGTCCTTGGACTAGGGTAAAACCAAAAATGGACCACATGGCTCAGTCCTGTAATGACATTTTAATCTACTCACGAAAAGTAGGGAAGCTGGAGGGCCTTGGTGCAGTCCGCCCTCTTGAGGGGGTTGACCGACAGCAGCGCTTCCAGTAGCTCTACGAGGTCCTCGGAGGCTGCAGGGAACAGCTCTGTCATAGTCGACCCATCCATCGGCTTGAACACAACGTAGTCAGGCAGAGTGTCCATCCCCTGCGCGCCAGATCACACCGTCAAAATGACAGTTTCAGAGCCAATTGAACTGTTATCAGAGAACTCCTAAAGTTTCCAAGTGTGCAATGTTTACCCCAACAATTCTACAGAGACGGAATTTACAAGAAAATATAGGATACAAAATTTATAAAGGATACAAAATATTAATTATACTTGAAAAAAAACTTCTTAGACCATTTTTTCAGATTTTTTGACTGCTCCTTGACAGTTTGGCACGAGATCTAAATATTATGGAATATGGGACAAAAGATAGAGTGGAAAATTAACAGTTATGGCTGATGTAAGAACACAGAAATTCAAATTTAAAAATATGCGATTCTGTCTCAAAGGAACAAACTAAAACTGTCCTATAAATCCTGTAGAGTTTTTGTTTTACTTTATCTTATCCTTTAATTGAAAAAATACTATTTTCTACAGAATTTCATAAACTGAAGTTTTAGGTAGAACAGGAAGGGTATTACAGTCCCGCTCAGGGACATCAGCAATGAAACGCACAAATTCGCACAGAATTACCGACTCAAAAAACTGTTTTCTTAGCATTTAGCAGGGCGTAACTAACAAGCGTAGGTCGCCTCAACCAGCAATACAAGTTTACAAGGCAGTTCTCAGGCGAGAGATGGACCCAAATGTGTAATTAGAGCTTTGTACCTGTTGTATATATATCTGTTATCTATCTGTTATATATCTGTTATCTGTTATCTGTTATATATCTACTATATATGTACTAAATAAATGTAAATGTGCCATGTAATAATAAACTTTATTATTATTATTATTATTATTATTTATATGGCAGCGAGATGAATCGTTCTCTCATCGCGATCAACTACTCCAGTATGATGGGGATGGGACACAGGCAATTTCTTACTTAACACATACTTAATAAACACATACTCGCTCACTTCAAAAGAAGCCTGGGTGTTGAGATTAACATTGATCACGATGTGCTAAATATAACAAAAAAGAGATACAGCAACTGCCTTAAATGAAAAGAACTATAAAAACTCGAATCCAAACGAACACAAAATAGAAAAAAGGGGGACGCTAATACCCATTAAATAAAATAAACAAACCTAATTAATCTAACCCTACTGCCAATGCCCTATCCTATGCACCTGAGAGGTCTGCATACAGTAACTGCCAAGGTCCACCACCCATGCACTCCTCAGTTGACTCTTCCATCACTACTATGAACATCAGAGACCTAAAGAGAAGTACTAATGACCACATAAAAATCTACTTTACTGCAAGCCTGGGATCGAACCACGGACTACCTCCACAGATGACAAGTGCGCTACCCTTTGTACAACAGAGCCTCAGTCCCAGATAGAAGTACAGTTGCACCTGTATCTACGGACACAGCATGTTAATGGATATCGGATGCAACGGACAAAATCTACTGGTTGGAATACACACTTCATTGACCATAATGTTTGGAAAAAAAGTGCACAATAGTCGCAGATGTAATATTAATGTAAATGGATAACCTCTCACTGCAGTTAATATGTCATCCCTATAAGGAACAGAGGTACTGTGCTATGTATTGTACAAGGGGCCCATTTCAATAGGCTGCTAATAGTTTTTGTAAAAAGCTCAACACAGTCTTATTGGATTAGAAAAGCTAAACAACACAAGAAGACCGAAATTAGTTTTTTGTACAACGCTACATGCAGGCATATTACAAAATAACTTGGGTGATTACAAGGTTAATGAGAGGCTTTGCTGTACTCTAACTTCCTTCGTTATTTCTGCCATGTACTGACAGGCCACGAGGTGTCGGTGGGAGTGCCAAGGGCAGTGAATATGGTGGTGAGCTGGGCGAGGTCGCTGTCCCCTGGGAAGTAAGGCACCCGCACCAGCAGCTCTGCCAGGATGCAGCCCACAGCCCACGTGTCCACACCAGGCCCGTATTGCCTGGAGCCGAACAGCAGTTCAGGACATCTGCGTCAAAAAAAGAAATTAATATCGAGAATGAAAAACAGAATGAAGAGAGCAGACGAGAATGAATGATGGAGTGTGATGGAAAACTGAGCAGGAAAATGAAATTTCAAGTGGAAATAATAATTATGAATGAAAAGTTGAGTGGAAATGGGAATGACAAAGGGAATGTTGAGCGGAAACAAGAATGCATAAAATGTCAAGTGCGAACGACAATTTAAAGTCAGGTAATGCGAATAGAAAACTGTGCCAGTCAGCTAATTGAACAAGAACTGAATAAGAACTTGAACAATACAAAGTACACTGAAAGATAAGATAAAGACTTGAAGTTTTTATTGAGTTAGCTCCACACTGTTCACATTCATTTCTGAAACATTTAACCTGCAGAAAAATTTGTTGCGCATTGTTCAGTGCTTTTGAAATAGGAACTACTTGCTAGTATTAAATTTTTTTGAATACAAACCAATGTGGAGAATGACAATGAATATTAGATGAAAGACACATTTGTTGGTATGTTTGAACGAAGTAAACCTTCGAGTGATCTCTACAACAGCTGCTCTAGGCACCGAGTCATCTAGAAAGAAAAGGAATATTCTAGCAAAATAAATTTCAATTTTAAAATTATTCTCCTGCTAAACTAAGTATCATCAAGGTCTCAAATTATGGCAGCATAATTAATTTTACTTAGAAGGAGGTTAAACGAATCATCAATAATGAAGAATTTTTTCAGCTACCTAATCTACTTACACGAGAAGATAAAAAAATTTTATTCAATGCTCTGAGAATTTTAAATTTAATAAAATGTTTTTTTTTTGAGTGTTCATGATATTCAGTACTCACAAAAATGTCTCATACAAATTAATGAATAGTAGGTCGTTCAAAAATTAGGATTTCTTACTTTTATAAAAAGGAAACCCCTGTCAAAGAAGCACTATCCAAGCATTATGAAATGGTAATATCATAGCATCTCCTTCTTAAAGACCAAGAACAAAATAATGAAAGTCAACAGTGAAATTACAGTTTTTTAACCATGCTGTCTCACTGTGCAAACTACAAATATTGTCCTGAGGAAAATGCAATAAGACAAATCATTTCCTTAACAATGGGCTTCATAAAAATATAGGAGTGAAAGAAGCATTTGCTCACCTGTACCACCTTGTCACTACTTGGTGAGAGTAAGGTCTGTTGGGAGAGCCATAAAATCTGGCCAACCCAAAATCACCCACTTTCAATACTCCCTTGGTATTTACAAGCAAGTTATTTGGTTTTATGTCCTGAGGAAGAAAAAGATGCAATGAGTGTGAAATGCCACAAGAATGATCAAGTAGATACCATACACAATTGATACATTTGTAACGTTTAGATACCAATGCCTTCAAAAGATTATGTTTCCAATGCAGTTTAGTGGATAAAATAACTATATTTGATCACAAATCCTACTAGTTCAAAGTAGGTACAGAAATACAATACAAAGCTTAAGCAGGAGAAACCAAAATGCTCAATTTTTGACAACATAAAAGAATATTATATACAACAAACAAAGTAACAAAGAATCTAAGAATAAAAATCTAATAAAATGCAATATTTGAACTGTCCAAAAATCAAAATTTCCTAAGAAATCATGTCCTCAATCAATGGCTTTATGAAAAGAATAGTAATATGTAGCTCATTCAAGAGTAGAGACTAAGAACTTACCCTATGCAGTATCCAGTGTTTATGAAGAAATTCTAGCCCTTTTAGAGTCTGGATCAGATAAGCTTTAATGTTTGCTGGTGTGAGTACACCAATATTTTCTGTATCCTTTATAATAACTTCCAAATCTGTGTCCATGAAATCAAATACAAGAGAAACATCAGACTTGTACCCGAATACATCAAGCAGCTCAATGAGATTTGGATGCTTGACTTCTTGAAGCAGCTTGACTTCTCGTAGAGCAGTTCTGTTGATGCCATCTCGAGCTTCTTCTCGGCTGCCAAGCTTTATCTGAAATTTGTACAATATGAAGTTAGGCATTCAAGTCTTGACATATTGTGTGTTCCAGCATTTATTTACACATACATAAAGTAGCAATTTACTGATACAATACAAAAAACAAATTAACAATTTAAAATATTAAAATTTTTGAGCAATTAGGGCACTCATGCTAACTCGTTTGTATAAGACAAGGATAGTAGTAGAAACATCTCACATTTAACAAAAAATTGTTCGCACATAGTTAATTTTGATTTGGTAAATGAATTAATATTCACTTTTTTCATCCTCATTATTAAATAGAGTTCTACCCTTTGTATCTATTCAGTCAACTATTCATAAGATGCTTTAGATATGAATTTTCAAGTATTCACTTTAAAAACAAAAAACATTCTGAAATAATTTTTATTTTCATCAGGTGGGGAGAAGCATACAGTGCTCCACAAAAGTTTACTCCAAGTGAGTGGTACACCACTAATATTTACTTTGATTTTACAGGCTGTAATAAAAGGATACGCCTCTAGGCCCCTCAACAACATTATCAACACACCTGGAGGTCGTAGGAGGCCTACCAGACTACTTTTTCTGAGTTGGTATGTTGTTACACCCTTCCTTATTCTCCCTAGCAATGTAACACCTCCCAAAACATTTATTTTAGGTTAGTCGGCTATTTCCTTTGTGTGCTTACCAGCAAGCTGGCAAGTGATAACATCCGCATTAGATTTAGACAATAACTGCCTTGCTTTCCCTACAATAAGGCCACAAATACTCCCAAAGAACAAAATATCAGTCACAAAAATGGCATGGGGCAGGAGAACAAAATGATAGAATTTTCTCACAACTGTCACCAAAATGACACCGAGCTAATGCTTGGATGTTGAAGTTGGCAATTGAGGGATGGTGTGACATTATGCAGCTAGCACAAAGTTCTAACTAAATTAAATCATCCTCATCCATACCACTCATTTTCATTAGACATAAGTTCAATCGCCACCACTCATCCACAGTAAATTTCTCTCAAGCACTGTAGATGTTTTCCAAATAAGATTTGAAGCAAAAAGAATACGGAGAATCCTTGTTATATGGTAAATCCTTACCCTTTCTTCTCATATATCAGAAGGCACCCCTACAGACATAAAAATACATGAAAATAGTCACACAAGAAAGGATAAGGAATTACTGTGTAATGAGAACTCTCTGTAGTGATCTTTATTTTGTCTAAAAATTTAAGCCATCTTGGAACTTGGTACTAAAAGTGCAGGTAATTTTAAGTGTGAGCATAAAAGCTTTAAGCATTTCATTATCATTAGGATTGAATGCATTTGCAATTCTCAAAAGAAATATTTGGAAATTAGATGACTAATTTTATTCAACATATACTATCAGCCAGAATAGTAATACCTCACACTTAAAGGTTTTGATATTGAAAAAGTTAATTTAAGAATAAAACTCACAAAAATAAACTAATATATATCCCAATTAATCATCAATCAACTGAAAAACCTATTTTATGTTCACAAATAATTTCTATATTTTAAGACACTTGTACATTATTATAACCATGTTCAAGAAAATTATAATATTAACATTAAAGAGAAGACTCGACCTTTTTGAATTAGAGCTACATTTGGCTAGCTAACCAGCTCATCAATACTGTATGTCACATACAGCTTGCCGAATCTGAAATAATACATTCTCCATTGTTAAAATCACAGTAAAAAAAAACATGTAATGCCATACACTCATATACAAAGGGTGAGCCAGGAATATAATCATCACAGGAGCTGATTAAAGTTTTTTTTACAGTTAGCAATGAGGAAATATGAATCAACCAAATTAAAAATGGTCTTCATAATACTGAAAGTTATTACTGGTAGAATTTAGCAATGGAATTTTGTATTGATAGATCATGAGGCAACATCTAAAAGAAATATAGAACTTTCAGCAGAAGTTTGTTACCACTACTTCTCGGTCCGTGTGGTATCCAAGTAGAATTCGCTACAAGAGTTGGTTGTCACTGCCTCTTCATTGCAAGCCTTTAAAAATAGACTTGATTAAATTTGAAAACTGTTTATAGTAAAGTGCTCCTTCTGCTATTCAACAGTAGTGTGAAAACAATCTGGTTGAATGAGAGCTTGAAAGTAACAAACAGGAATTAGCCTAACATTGTGACATAACCTGATAATGAATGATGGTGTTAGTTCTCTTGAAGCTCAAAGCTTAACAGCCAATAGTACCTACATATGCATTTCCCAGTGGCTGCTTTTAGCTTATCATCTATCAATAGGCTGCAATTGAGATTATCTGTTGCCTTCCTGAACATCAAACACTCCTCAGAATCCTGACCACAATGGAATACAATTGTAGTAAATGAAAATTTTAATAAACATGCTAATGATAAAACCTATTGAATTGAAACTTCTATTGATAACACTTAGAACATTTCTAGAAAATGCAAATAACCTTAAAAAAGTGCTATTATGAATACATGAAAGTTCTATAAAATAATGCTATAGCAGTAAAATAACATACCTTTTTAACAGCAACTATTTGTTGGGTGTCAGTGTCTAAAGCCTTGTATACTGTGGCAAACTGAAAGAGATTAAATAAAATCATCAGTACAAAAATAGAACAGAATACAGGAACATATCAATACATTAACCACTATTTCATCAATTTGTACTGAATTATTTGAAAAAAAATTATACTATAATAGCATAATTACAACCCATTTCTGCAACTGTAATTTTAATGTGAATAAACAAATAACTTTCTAGTAACTTCATTAAGCTGCCAACACTACTAATTCATTTACTAAGTTAGACAAGTGGTAGTAGTACTTCAGTGACTCCAGGCCATTTTGCACCAAATGGGAAGGGACTATTTAAGATGGACTCTTAGAGAATGAAGGAATCTATGCACAAGATGTCTTCCCACACAGGATTCCATGCACATAGAAACAATAAGTTATGAATGAAGAAACAGAAAAAACAAAAAAGAGATAGAAAAAATAGATAATTGAAAAAAAAAACAACTTTGTGCACAAAACATAGCAGTCCCAAAGGCCTATTTAGAGCTTAGGTAACTTAACAATAATTTTTTAAATTGTCAGTCTCCATAGAATACAATAAACAAATCTAACTTGCATAACACTATTGTCTATCTGATTAATACTCATTTAGCACAGTCAGCTGCACAAAGTGTCCTATTCATCGTAAAATCTTAATTTTTGTATCATTAGATGGGAATCTTTCTTTTCAGGGGTGAAACTCAATTTTCAAAAGGCTTTGAACAATGAAAAAATTATATTGAAAAATATTCACACTCATATTGCGGCTTTTTCACTCTCCTCTTGGTTATGTTACATTAAGTCAGGTTAGTTTCTTTAACATTTTATAATGAACCATACATTTAATGGTGGTCAGAACATGTGAAAATGTGGCCCAAATTTCAGTTAAGTTCATGCCATCACATTGTATTAGAGTGGGAACAGTGTGCATAGCCTTGAATCTTCTATGCTTTGTCATATCTCAAAATTAAGTTTTTGCCACAAATAAAAATGGATTAATCTAAGACACTAAAATGAAGGTTGAAAGCTACAATTTATGAGACACTCTGTGCAGTTAGCCACAGTAAAATTAAACATTACCTGCATATCCTGTGCCCCTTGAAGGGTTCAGATCAAATTAAATTAAATGCAATTGTACAATAAAAATTCTGTACACGCTATTTTAGAAATTGAAAATTGTTACTAGCAAAATCCAAACTTTTATACTCAATAGAATAAAATTTATAATCAGAAAGTATCAATATCTCTAAATGATTTCACAAATTTCATCAAAGTAATTACAATAAAAATTTATGCTGAGATTCTACATTTTGCTATTGTTGGTAGCGACTAGGTTGGGGTACTCCATAAAAATTGAGTACCCCAAATTCCCATGGTTTGTGGAAATGGCTACTTTTTCTTCATAATAGATGGATAGTTTTTGATGGTGGGCTTCTATAGCCCACTCCTATATACACAAAATATTAAAAAATTGTTTATTTTTCTTATTAGACTCTAGCAAGACCAACTGCTAAAAATTTATAAACAGTTTTTTTCTAAAGTTTTTCTTTTCCAAATTTTTCAATAAATCAATTTGAATATTTACTACTAAGGCAAATATATAATAAAAATGTTGAATCTTATTGTCCAAATTTAAGATTTGAGAAATTCAATATATATTTGACATAACAGTCCTAAAATGCAATGTAAAGATCCATATCTCAAGTTACCACAGATGTCTCAAGCAGCCCCAAAAAACCATACATTATATTTTGCCAAGACAATTTAAACATTTATTTTACTAATTTCCTACACATTCTTTTTGGTTAATTTATACATTAGAACCCACAACATAGAAATTCTAAAAACACATTGGCATTTTTTACATTCCCAAATAGTAATAAACAAAGGTTAATCAGATTAATTAAATTTAGATTAGGTTAGGTTAAGTTAGGCTTTAAGTTAGGTTAGGTTAAGTTAGGTTAGGTTAAGTTGAATTAGGAAAGGCTGAAAAAGATTATTTTACATATAAATGTAGAAGCACAATTACAGTAAATTAAACCTGCTATATAACCATTATTATCTTCATATCTTAGTATATATTTACATGCATCAAGTTTCACATTCATATTTATAATAAACAGGTAAAAATATACTAAACAGGTTACATTTAATGGGCAATTGTAATGCAATAATTAATCTTACTTTTGACAACTAAAATTGTTCAGTAGTAATAAAAAATATTTAATTGACCTAACTATTATAGAGCTTAAAATTAAAGGCTAATTTTTCCATTGCATCCCATAACATACTAAAGTGTTTGATATCAGTTTTTTGATGCATTTTGACTTTTTTACGGTGAATATGAACATGAAACCAAATGCAAATATTTTAGGACAAAAATGATTTTACAGCTGTTTTTATGTACCACAAGTGTGCACTTACATTATAGGTATAAGACCCATTTCTAAGATAATCTAACCTTTTCTAATCAAACTTAACCTTAACTATTTACCTTGATCTAATATTACTCTATCTAAAATAATTTAAACTAATCTAATCTAACTAGATCTAATCAAATGATCTAATCTAGCTTGATGTAAACTAATTGACCTAACCAAATGCTGAACAATCTAATTACCTTTTATTCACTACTGTTTGGGAATACAAAAAATATCCAAGTGTTACCAAAATTCCTGAGTTGGGGGTCATACAGTAAAAGTTCACCAAATAAGAAATAAGTGTCATAATAGTTAAATTGTTAAGTTAAGTTGGGAATACAAAATAAATTGTTAAATATAGTTAAAATATTTACAGTCCAATAGTGAGTTAGGAAATATTCTAACACCATCAATAAAAATGTATGTTTGACATGTAATTTCAAAAAATATTCACATTTAATGCATCTATCATGTTAAAAACATGATAATGTGTTTGAATACCAATCATGAATTTTAAAAGCTTCTAAGACAGGTAAGCTCAACCTCAATTCACCTAAGTAATATATTATTGATTTTGCTACAAAATTTTGCAGACAGGATTAAACTTTATGGCTGATAGCAGAGGCATAGATTGTTAAGGACGTTCTTCAAGTCTACCAAATAAATAACTATAATAATGATACATGTACCACCAACATATCTGACAGGTATATGCTTTCTCAATGCATGCGCTTCCAAGAAAATTTGAAAATGAAAATTTCCACCGAAGTGGAAACAAAGTATACAATAAGAGTTATTCTCGTAACTGAATAACTAATTCCAACTGCTTATTAATTTTATACTTCATTTAGGTAATACAAATAGAGTGCCCGAAACTAAATATAATAGTGCTCTCACCTGTCCCTCGCCAAGAAATTCTATTTTTTCATACCGCTTCAATTTTTCTTCCACTCTTATACGACCAGAAGCCATTACTATCACGTTTGTGCAACAATCATAAATCAATTCTGTGCATATAAACACAAATTCAGTAGAGTAGAAAAAACTGAGATAAGTACCGCGGTAAAAATAATATGAACAAACCCGGGCTGAGATATTCAGACAGTCCTAGCGTTCCGGAAAGAACGATTTTACGGTTTTCATTCGCATCAGCTAGACCCGTGGTCAGACTATTTGTAAACATTTATTTACCACAAGTAATTTACATCAG
>VOMN01133606.1:0-12032 GCA_014899125.1 Orchestia grillus | reverse complement strand
AAAGTAGACCTCGTCGTATCGCTTGAGTTTAATTTCTCACACTTCCTCCCTCCCACCTTTCTGCGCTCGGCCACCCTGCCTTAAGGCAAGCAATATTTTCAATTATACCATCGAGTTGAAACCAATGTCACTTTGTTCTTGGAACTCAATTCTAAAGTCAAATGTAATTCATTTCCGGAGAAGCTGTGCTGAACCGTTAAATTGAGTACGAGTTAATAAATTACACAGCTTTTTTTTGTTGGTTTTTGAGTATATTGCAATAGCTGCTAATTCTAATACCTGATATGGATTTACCTTATTACTTCGCCATCAAACGAGATAACTTAATTCAAATGTGCTAACCGTGACTAGATCATATGAAGACAGGGCTGAACGGCCTGGTGAAATTCAAACGGCGAAGAAAGTACCGTGCTGTCAGAGTCATGTTCGTTAAGTGGAAGTGACGTTATATTAAAAAAATAGAACCAGTTTCTTTAAGTGAAAATAAATGGAAGGACAGGCGTCCTCGAATTAAGTTACACTGTGTACATATATAACAAAAGTGAAACCAAGGCTGTAAAAATATCTTTCTTGGAAGAGATGCGTGATAAAAGTATATAATTTTCAAGTAATTCTCCACTCACCGTGAGTACCTGGAATGAAACAACAGTATTTTCTACGCATTAAGAAAAAAATACTGTATTTTTCTTCATCATACCTGTCGCTAGCTCTCGAAATTACCACGCATCTCAGGAAGTTTAAAATCTTCCACCGAACTACTATCGGCAAATCATCATTAGAATAATTTTCAACATACTTTAGTATAAGAGACCACTACTTAATAGCTGATCAAGCGATTTTTGGGAATAGTTTTAATATAATCAGCTATATCAATGGGAAAACTACAGTCCAANGTATGTGACCGAGTTTGGAATAAACTATTTTTCTTTCTTTCTGGTCTAGTGGGCAGGAGTTAACATAAGTCCTCTACGAGCCTCTGTCCTGTATGGAGTTCCTTACGAAAAATTCGTTGAGAAACAGAAGGAGAAGCGAGAGCATTGGCGTTTTGCGCTAGTTTCATCCATGATGAAAAGCGATTCCTTAACAACAATACGGAGCGCACGGTGATGGTCCGTATCGAGTAGAGATTTCTTCCAATCGCAATTTCATCTTGAATTGTTGTATAGACCAGATTGTCTCCATTGTTGGTAGACCTGCATAACAGTGCGTCATGAAACATCAGTGAATTCCTCTACTTACGTCACTAGGTGCCCCTTCTCTCGACCAAATGCAATAGCTTCTTTTCGCCATCCCTATGGAGCAACTAAAAAACAAGTCTACACCTTGCCAGTTCTGAATGAAGACTGATACCCGTTTAGCACTTGCATGTAACCTTAATTTCGGTCACTGCTTTGAAAACCGATTGATGACCGTAGTAAGTAACCGGAACTCGAAAAAAATAGATGATTAATTTCTTGTCCGAGGAGCTTATTATAGCCCTAATTTGGATCACTTTTCAACCTGCTGATGAATGGGGCTTTTCATCCCTAAGAAGAACTGATAAGCCCAAGATTAACGCATAAATTAAAGTCTAATATCTTAGGATGAGAATATTTAAACCTTGTACATGAGTGATATAATAGGACGTAAATAAGGCGGTTAAGTTACACTGCCGCGTACTTTCACCAGCATCTATATGTCAGCAGCCAGCAGGGCGGCTGAACTATTGATTCTGAAGGTGAGTAAGAGATGTCACCAAATGCTTTGGACACCACAATTTTTAGTCGTGTATTTTTCATCGTTCAACAATTTTGTTCAGCATTGAAGTAAAATGAAGACAATTCATGAGAATTTCCGTGATGAGTTAGGGTCAGTGAAGTGGTCTAATTGATCGGTGTGTGTTTTAAATACTGAACTTGCTTCACTTGATTTCTGTGGGGCAAATTCCCGAGCGTCTCAAGTCCCTAAACCCGCACGTTAACTCGAGGCTCAGGAACTCCCGTTTGTCGCTTCGAGGTTTCACGGCCAGCAAATTAGCGGCCGCTTGCCCGCTGCTGCCTGACCCTCCTGCTGCTGACGGTATCGTAACATTAATCTGGAGGCCTCAATGGATGAACAAATTCCTCTTCCGACACCTGGACGAAGATGTATTTGTTTCCATTAAGCTCCAGAAGAGCCCAAAACTGCTGCAGAAAGTCAGCTAAAAGCCTTGAAAACCCTCTCTGAAGCCAGTCTTTTGTTAGAGGAACTTTCCCTATTCAAATGAAGACGAGGGTTGGGAGCCGAGAATTCATTTCGAGTACACCGCCGATTCTGATTCAAGTTGACTCTGATGCTTCAGGTGTGACTGTGCCTGAATTAACTTTTTGAGCCAAGAATTAAATGAACATTTTCGCTGTACACAAATGCTGTCCGGCGATTAATTAACCTACTTCCTTTTATTGTTGATGAGTTCTCCTAGCTAATTTGTTCTTACTTCATTAGTTCTCCGTGCTAATGTTTTTTCTGGAACTCGTCGCCCTGCTAGAGAAGCAAGTACGCAGGCTCGGCTTCTTTGGCCTTCTAATATCGCGTGTATTTACAAATTCTCTCTTGCGATTAAACTTCCATTTTTTCCTGTATCATAATAAGAAAAAATCGCTGGTATTTCTATATATAAAGAATACATGACTGAGGATATGTTACGATTATCATGCTGCTGGTAATGAGTAAAAACTTTTTAAGCGATGGATGGATGTATAGAATAACGACAGAAATAACTCGATTCTACCAAAGTCTTTTTCAAGAATCTGCCGAACTGGCAGCATTAGCTGGATTTATTTTTGGGCGTTCTTCTACGCTTAACATGCGTGACGATCTTAAAAATATATATTTAGTATCTCCGAGGTGATTATTTTTAGCAAAATAACTAAGTACTTTTGTTCGATATTTTGATGTTCTCCAAGTGTTTTGCAACTCAATACTCGCCACAAATGGCCATCGTGAACCTTAATCAAGCGTTGCTGGTCACTGAAAAAACAGCGGAGTGGTTTGAAAAATAAAAGCAAACACCTGCACAATACCTCGAACATCCAGGCACGAGATTGGCCCCGGAAAAAGTAAAAGCACTTCAAGTCGGACTCATTTCCCTCTCTGCCGCGGTCCGACCGCCGCACAGCACCACGAAGTCATTAATTCGAACGATAGAATCGAATTCGTCAGACCAATATGATGCCATTCAACAAGCGGCACTCCGCAGGCCGGCACGACAGCAATGGTTGTCAGTTCCCCGAGCGATGAGTGTAATCGCGGCAATTGTAGTCAGGCAACACGCGTGTATCAGATCAGAAATAACATTGATGATGCTATCAAATTGCAGTAATTTTCAAACGAATTGTATGCGTGTACGTTATCTTCTCAAAATATATGGAGTTAATGTCTTTTAGTAATAGTAAATATTAGATTTTAAAGAAATAATCTTCAAATTAATTTACACCACGCAACATCTCTCACGAGACTGCAGTGATGTTCATGTATTTTATTGGCCGTCTACCTTATAATAAAAGTCCCCTTCCAGGGGGGTACTGTTTGATTTTCTGTCTGATTCTTGTGAA
Source organism: Orchestia grillus (assembly GCA_014899125.1). Lineage (NCBI taxonomy): Eukaryota > Metazoa > Arthropoda > Malacostraca > Amphipoda > Talitridae > Orchestia > Orchestia grillus. The sequence goes on along the minus strand of VOMN01133606.1, from coordinate 8,460 downwards.
TGTGTTGCTTACATCCAAGTAAACTGCCTCCGATGCTCAAGTTATTTGTATTCGTAATTATGAACTAAATCCCTGATGAAAAGAGTATGTTGGACAAAATGTTTTCAAATTGTGCACAGGTTCTGGCCACTTTGACCGATCAAGATCCAGTTTTCGTAACTATATGTTCTAGGAGCAATTCAAACTTACGATGACAAGAGAAATAGTTCTCTATGCCATGGAGATGTAAATTAATTTTAATAGTCAATAGCTTTTTTCAAACTTAACACTAGCTGTGGATTTATGCATTATTATTCGATTCAACATATATACCTTGACTAAGGGGATCCAGATCTTAAGCCTCCAAATTTTCTCATCACCTCCTTGTCAGTACGAAAATACAGTCTTACAATCTCTGAAGACCCAAAACGCACTAGCTTCTTAAGTTGAACGGTTTTGTTAAGCTCAGACAACCAACATATGGTCCACACCATGTCTGATCTACGCCCCACTTCCTCTCCCGTAAAATTTGGGTAAGAACTCACCTGTTCTACCTTTACGTGTTTGTTGTTTACAGCGTACTTTTAAAATTGATCTTCGGATGCACCTCTTGAATTATTTAATTGCTTTATCAAGCCTTCTCTGTTGAAATTTTGTCATATTTAAACACTACCAATACCTTGCATGAAGAATGCATTTTCGTAGCGTTTAATAACTTCCAGGGAAAACGAAAATAAAATTCTCATTTCCTTTACGCTCAGAAGAAGAGGCTACCTAGGCACTCGCGTTAGGTCGGACTCCACGCGTCATGCAGAGGCTGGTCAAAAGATAGCGTTCACCATCAAGGGATAGCTGCTGATCAACCAGTTTAGTTGGATGCCCCCACAGTGCATACGCCCAATGGATACTTATGTATATGTAATATATATAGTTCGTAAGCATACGTAAATCTATCCGTATATGGTAACAACACACATTTGTAAATATACTATAGATTACGTCGTAACACAATCCGATCATGTAGAAGTAAAAATACTCCTGCAACACAGCTAGCTTGTAAAAAAATGGTAAAATTTTATTATCATATTACTAGTCCAGATAAATGTGAGGGAAGAAGAATGCTATTTTTGCAATTGTGTCAGTTTATATTAACGGTAAATGCAATATTCACTTACCCTGGCAATATGTATTGAAAAAAATGCCCTTTCCGCAAAGCAAGTCTGGGTGGTAGAACATCCATGTTATGTTTGGGACACCAGAACGGTAAATTATCAGGGCACCACATTGAAGCTATACAAACAGAACTAGATTTCTCAGAAATTAGATAAGTTTGGAATTCCTTATCTAGTTCGCTCAGTGAATTATAGCTAAATTCTCAACTATTTTCATCCAGCATATCTCCTGGGCGTGCCTTGGAAAAAACACTCCATTTGCCCCTTAAGTCCGACCTTCTCTCAAGATATTGTGAGAATGAATGAAGATCGTCGTGCTGAAAAGTTCCTCACTAGAATGCGCATTACTGCGCACAAAATAAAACAAGCAGTAGATATTTTGTAACCCAAGCAGCCTTTAGATTTGATTGTTTCGATATCAGCCGCTTCGGTGGATGAGCATTCCGTAAATTCAACTGCCTTTGCAAATATGTAGTGTTTCCGAGTATCTAAATTGCTTGAAAGTCTCAAATGCTCGACGAAAGGACCTCGTTTTCTTTCAAATAAAAGACGCTGGCGCGGGGCAAATGGGCCGCGACATTGCGGACTTCCTCCAGAATGTCGGCATTACGATATGTTCCGCTCCCAAAGCCAGGACAATATGAGTAGGAAACACGTGACAAACTCCAGCCTCCGTGCGTTTTAGCCAGCTTTGGCGCGGCGAATTTAGGAATTTTATGCCAGGTGGAATAGAACACACAGGGAGATTTTAATCTCAAGCTTCCCTTCAGCGGTAGAAATGGGTAGAGGGATCAATTTCGATCGAATCTTCTGCGTAAAAATTAGAAGCACACTTTGTTCGTGTGAGTATAAAAGCAACGATCAGATTTCATCTTACATCACACTATTGGACGCATTATTTCATCCAAGTTTGCAATTCAGGCTGCGAAGATGGATCAGAATTTGATAGCTCTGTTCATTTTAGGGGATGAGATCATCAATTAAGAATATAAGTAGATTCAATATATTCAACATATGCCCAAGATCTGACAGGCTCTCACGTACTTTTCACAGAGCATAAAATACCCGCCGTTTTATTAACGAAAAAATGTACGTTCCAACAGTGAAGATCCAAATTCTATCAACGCTTCTCAGGGAGGATGCGGCGTGCCATGATGCGAGGAGACCATCTCTCTTAACGCTAGACGCGTCGAGCGGGTGCATCTCGTACCCCCTCAACGCAGGTCCCAACGCCAACGTCGTTGTGGTAAACGCATAACTTAAGGTACCCAGGCACGGAATTGTATGAGGTCGATAAGAGTGTCCTGATATAATGGGTAGCAGATACTCATTGTCCGTACGTTATAAACTTGCACAGGAGCAAAATGTTGTAACTCGTTAACGATTACGGCATGGTTGCACGGTTCAATTCATAACCCTTGTTGTACATATTTCTTCGAATGCCGCGATTCTTCATTGAGCATTCGATTTCTTCATCAGTTTCAATCGTATTCAGAGAAATCGAAAATGAGTCTCTTACTGAGAGTTCTGTGTAAATTATACGAATGTTGATGTTCACTTTTAATCAAATTCCCAAGCTAGTTATCAGATACGTTTTCTCTGAAGAAACAGAAATCCTCGTAGTTTAAGAAGGTGTTACGAGTTATATTACCATATGCTTTACTTCGGGTTTGAGACTTAATGGCATAACTTTGTAATCGTTCAGCGAGTGTTGCATTTGCGAAAAAAATAGAATACGTCGAAAACAAAATGGTAGAAGAGGATTGTTCAATTAGCCAAATAAATTTGAGCCCCCTAGAGTTGAAAAAGAAAAAAGAAAGAAAATCATTCGTTCTGATCTCATTCACATACAGAGCATGGTACATCGGGTTTAAATCTGTAAAATTACAGCCTTAAAATTAAAATGTGAGTCAAGTGACACTTCTGATTGTGATCAGTGACTACAACCTTAAAATTACGGGTGGAAGTCACGTTAAAACTTCGAATTGTGATTCATAATTTTATGCTGATCACGAAAAGTGAAATATTAACTCGAAGAACAAATATTAAAGATCTACTGCAGTTTTGCTCAGATAATATGTCCTGTCCTTGGTAGATCTACATGGAGACTTATTGAAACTATAATACGTCGACTTCGGGTAAAATGAGTGTTTAGAGTTAAGCAATCGAAACAAGTTAATTTTTTTTTTAAATACACCATTTTTTCTACAGCATCGTAAGTCGAATGAAGCAATAAGACCTGTTCTCTCAGTCGCCTGTCCGTCACTCACCTCTTGCCAGCCAGTCAAGGATGGCAGCTGAGCTGGGTGAGGGGACGCAGGAGCTGCACGACCAGAACAGCTCTAGATTAAAAAGGCTGATTCTTCGCAGAAGGCCCAATGACGCACTAGGTTACCAATTGAGGGCTGTTTAACATAAGGGTAAATACTGATTCGGCATGAGAACAAAAAAATCATCAGTAGTTTACGGAGTGCAATCGGTTTTTCCTACGCGTAAATGGCGCATGGCTGTGAAGGTGAACACGTCAGTTTTCAAATAACTGTAATTGCTCGGCGAGATTACGTAACACATCTAAGCAAAAAGAAAGGTTGGTCTTGCATTGTCGGTAAACGCAGAATTGCAGCTCCAGTACGAGTGTGAAGCATGTCGATTTCTGCACGTTTGTATTCTCCTATTTCAAAATTGTAGTCCGTTCCCTCCTTACGAGGCCGGCTGGTGGGAGGATGAGGCGACCGCAATGTTCCAGAGCCCCAGACTTTGAGGCAGTTGTTTTCGTGTTGTCCAGACCCGTTCAATTGAGGCAATCACGCCCGTTCCACAGCAGGGACAAAATCGGCGAGATTGAGCTTTTTTGGTCTTAAGAACTGTTGACTAAGCCGTGAAATGGAGCAATCATTGACCCCTGGATGAAAGAGCATAATCAACAATAATAAAAATGACTATGTTTGTCATATTTGAAGAGAGATATTATGAGCTTCAACTTGCAGGTATCGATCAGTACCGCTACATCGGTAAGCCCTACTTATTCTATATATTATGGTGTTTATTAGTTTGCATCTTTGCTCTAGCTATGATTTATGAAAACGTATACTGCATTCCAGAATTGGTGGCAAGTCAAAAGTATCATATTTTTTTGAAAGTAAGTAGTGAGAGAGAACTGTCATACTCTTATTACGGCTTTATAATTTTTTTGTTCTTCTAAAAATTAAAATGGAAAATCATTTTGCTATGTTGCATATCTTTGAAATACAAATTACAATAAATATCTGTTTCAACAAGATTTTCGACGTCTTCGATACGAAAAATAATTTACTTGTTTTGCGGGTTTTCCTTAGAAAATACAGAAAGATCCTTAACAATAATATTATTCCTTTTTTTGTAGATCGTTTGGGAATAGTTCAATTTTCTTTTCTTTTATTAAACATCTGAAATCTTTTTACAGAGTTTCGTGTTCTGCTCTTTTGCTAAGCGAAGACGAACTTGATCCTATCAAGAGACGCTCTCTGTAAGCCGTCTCAGAGAGCTAACCCCGAATGGGTGACGAATGAGCTTCGGGGCAACATGTTTTTGCGAGAGAAATGCAACGAGGGATTCTCAAGCGGAATTGTATACTCGGCTGCTTATATAAAAAGTAATTAATCAAAATTCTAACATCATTATCTTGAATTTCAACGGTTAGTTTCAGCTGATTTTATTAACTTGTCATACTAACTACTTGAGGAGTCCTAGCATTTGGAAAATGGTTCGCGATATCAGAAGTGTTAAAAATAATAGGTAAAAATTTGACACTGGTTATACACAAGGTATGTAAATTAGACAATTTTGTACAAAAAAAGACCGGTTAAGTTATATCAGCACTTCAACCTTAAAATTACAGGTTAAGAATATGTTGAAGTTTTTTGACCAGTTATACTATTAGAAGACATTTAAATGTCCCATTTCAAATAATGTATATAATGGAATAATTATGAGTACAATTAATTGAGACAGATAAGTATATCTTCTCTCGAAAGATTCGTAATTTTAACAATTTTCCATAAAAACTTTCTATACATGCTTATGGCACCGATAAATATATATATGGAAAAAAGACACGAGTCTACGTTTTTTAGAGTTGAATAACTTCAGGGTGCAAAGGTTACCGTAAAATTCGACTTCGCAGGCTAACGGTTACGTACATCCATATGTACGACTCTAATAATTATTAAGGGACGAGAATAGAGCTGCATAGCTCTCGCTTTAAACAATATGAGTTGGATTATGAATTGGTTGCAGTGCGTCCAGTGTGACAAAGCATAAGTTACACAAACTTATATCTACCTAGTTTTGTTTTCATCCCCCTTTCTTCTCAGCCATTTATTATATATAATTATCAGAGCATGCTTGTAGCATGCACAGTAGTTTCTCTGACAATACATGGCTATCAGCTGATGAGTGTAAAGCACTTAATTTTCCGTTCGTGTTCGCTTTCTTTGTTATACTTTAGTCTGTGTACCTCTTATGCACAATTTTAATGGCGTCAACAAGCCTTTTCCTGACATTCTCTTCTGTTAATTGCGGCACTAAGAGTAATATTTTCCCTTCGTAAAAATATTTCACCAACTGACTTGCTATACTTTCTCACCTGTAGATTTGGATGTGGACGTTGCTAACTGTGGTGTGCGGGACGTACTTGGCGAGCGCACCTTGAGTGGGTGACACAGCGTACTGAGTAAATGAACTGGTCAGGATCTGTTCTCTACTCTCTCAGTATTAGACTACGGTACATAAGTTAGCTGCACCTAATTTTAAAAGAATTGTTCTTCGAGGAGCGATTTACCTGGTGCTAAAAAAATATGTTGCAGTATAACTTTCCTCTCGAAGAAATAGGTTGAAATTTATTATTTAATATTTCACATTAGCCTGAACTTAGAAGCTTAAGTGCGTTGTACATGTATTTTACTCACGTTAGCAACAGCATCAGTCAAAAACAATGACTTTATTAATAATTATAAGTGTTCAATCCGTCACTTGCAAAACCAGACATTTTTTTCAAAAAAGTATTTTCCCAGATGTGCAAGCGTCGACTGAAAAATTAATACATAAGAATTCCGAATTGAATTTCTCTGTTTAGCCTCCATTAGAGATGCCCAATGATTCTGAGGCGCGACCTCTGCAGTCACGGGACCACGAGTCCGCTCCCGCTCTCCCTCGTGTACGCTGACCGACGGCAGCGTCTCCAAGCATTCCGGTCCCAGGCTTAGAATTGCTGTCGAAAACATATCTTAGAAGTGCTGAAGTGTTCATTGCAAGTTTACAACTCGTATCCAAAGTGTGCTGGCTCGGTTTGAAAAGAACATACGAGTGTTTAATGTATAGAGCATTTCAAGCTATAACACTCAACATGGTGCGATGAAGAGGAATGTCCCATATAAAGTCAACAATGGAGCGTTGATACCATTTTGGAAGTGTAGGATACTCGCCTGCTTCTCATGGTGAGGTCATAGTAGTATTACCGATCGTCAACCTTGTCCCTCGAGGCGTTCACACTCTTCAGAGGTGTGACCTGCTGTGGCCACCGGCAAACAATGGTTGCGGTTGTCTGCTGTTTGATTTCATGCTCCGTAAATTGTTTTTCTGAGCCCTTCAATAGCGAACGAGGGAGGTGCATTGTGCAGCCAAGATTTCTTGTGCCAGTTTCGTGTGTCTGTTGCTGCTTCCCATTCCTCTGTCTGCTCGGTAAGAGATGTGTACGCCTTCGTATGTCGGATTCAAACGCCCTCTGGTGTCTCGCGAGCTGAAACCTTGGCTAGTTTTGCTTTGACGTTAGCCTTCTTGAACAATAAGGTTGTAAAAGTGTCAACACCAAATCAGAAAAGAACAAGCATAATTGCAGGCCTCAACAAATTTGAAAGCTTGTGACGCAGATACAATAGCACTCACACAAAAATCAGTATTGTGTAAGAGGAAAACGTATATAAAACAATGCCCTCCCTAATTTTTGTATCATAATTTAGCATAAGAAAATATGGACGTTACTTTAGTGGTGCTGTGATGAGTCAGCCATTCCCGTTGAGTTACGTAAATTTAAATTCAAGGATTGTAGAAAAAAGAAAATAAGATTCTACCAATATGCTTGGGATGAAAAACGACAAATAATGCATTGCTTGCAAAGTCCTTTGCCTATAATGGACTCGCCTTCACTTCAACTTAATAAGGGAAACTCAGGACAAAGCGTGTCGACGCAACCGCCAGGACAATCAAAAAGTGTGAGTGACGCGCGCAGGAGAATGCCAAGCTCATTGACTCAGTGACGTCACCAGCAGAAAACCTGCAATCAGAAACATTGTCAAATAATGCGTCTTCTCAGAGGTAGCAATCATACGTCACTAATAATTATAATAATGCGTTTTCTCAGAGATAGCAATCATACGTCACTAATAATTATACCTGAATTCTAAGACACCATGAAATATCTGCATGAATTAATATTCAATTTTAATTTAAAAACGAACGCTATACTTGGACTGTAAGAACTAGAACACACTGTTTAGTCGTGACAAGACTCAATTTCCATAGAAAGAAGTTAATTATCTTAGCCTCCAATCATAATATTTGGTCCAGATGAGATTTTGGCTTCAGATTCCCGTAGTCGCGCCCTCACGCACGAATCATCGAGGTTCTGTTCAGGGGAGATCAAATCCCCATAAGGCTGGATAATCTCCATATGGCTGGATAATCTCCATATGGCTGGATAATCTCCATATGGCTGGATAATGTCCATATGGCTGGATAATCTCCATATAGCTGAATAATCTCCATATGGCTGGATAATCTCCATGTGGTTGGATAATCTCCATATGGCTGGATAATCTCCATATGGCTGGATAATCTTTAAATGGCTGGATAATACTTCAAACACAAACGTAGAGCAGGATGAAGCAATTGTGAGTCTCCTGCCAGACAAGCCAGACTCGGAGACAGAGTTTCCGATCAAAAAATACAGTTATGGAGTGATGGTTCGTTGAAACGCAGGTTCTTGAACCCACACAGTTTTCACTGTGCACATACCCAGATCTTTCATCATGATTTATGGATTCAACGAACAAATGTGCTTCAAGTTGTGACCGGGACAAGAGCAGGACGACACGGGTCTGCACCCTGGGAACTCGCGAGTTTGGACACCGATGGAAGTAGAGCACACATATTTTTAAGAAGATGACTAGACAAAGATTCGCTTAAACCTTTTTACGATTGTGGGTCTCTTAACTTTATCAAACTAAAAACTTGAAAGTTCCCCCGGTACAGAAATTTTTCTTCCAGCTTTTGC
>VOMN01133604.1:0-10621 GCA_014899125.1 Orchestia grillus | reverse complement strand
AAACTGCGTCAAATTTGTGACTGCAGACAATTCCTTCAACTTTCTCCCAAAAATTCGTGAAACTATTCCTTTCATGCGCTACTTTTTGTGTCGATATCAGTCATGTCCGTATTAAAGAAGGATTGATAAATTTTCAACTGTACCTCATCCGATATTGTTCGAGACTTATAGTCAGAGGACTAGTAATTGGAGACTAAAGTAGACAGGTTTGGCTTTCAGTTGAGATTTAATCTACTTTTGGATTCTCAGTTGAACATATGGCTTCCAAGGGTTCTGGAATTTTCCTGCAGTTGTGTGGTTTGACAACATCGGCAATCCTCCACACTGACCACACACGCTAGATTGCCATGCGGGCAACCCACGGCCGGCAATCTCACAAACAATCGCACAGAAATATGGAGATCAGGTGAGAGGCAGCGTCTCGTTTGGGCCTCGATTTGAATAATACAATCGCAGTTCAGAAAAATGCCCGTTTAGGTCAGTCATTAAAGTAGCTACTCATTTGCTCCACGTTTTCTCAATGAGCAGTTAGAGAACATTGCCAAAATTACATGCGTCCATTTATAACTGATATTACTTCAACCTTCGGTAAAGCGAATACCGAACAAGTCATCCGAATTTTTAAATTCCTTTTAAATGACAAAGTGATTAAATTAAACATTGCTTGTTACGCGGAGTCTGTTCATATTTCACCACATCAAGACACAAATTCTGGATCGCATGGCAGTCATCAACACGCGAACGGAAAACAGGAAAGCTGGCCAACACCAAGCGATTACTTTACTAATTAATTAAAACGAGAACGTGACTCCCAATCTCGATACTGATCTCGGCACCGCAAGGCTTACAGCTTCAGCGCGCGTGATGAGCACGCTGCCTTGAGCGCACAGCGCGTGATGAGCGCACAGATGAGCTGCCTTGAGCCGTCGCAGTTTTCCTGAAGCTGATGTTCTCACCTGCTCGGCTCTGCACCACTTCGCGCTCCAGGTGGAATTAGCGAATGTCGTCCTTAATTAGCTGCCGCGCACTACATACATACTTACACTTCTGGGCGCGTAGAGAGAAGGATTACGCACTTCTTGACCACGACGGCATTTCATCGATCATCTTTAGCACAAGGGAAAGAGAGCATGTGAAAAATGAAGCGCCCAAATTCTAAAGGTTGTCGCTGTGTCAGCAAGTAATATTATGCACATTGTCCACTTTAAGGTGCATGATTTTCCCAGAGTCGAAGGACTGCGGCTTCTGGAGGCTCGTAGTCCTTCGAAATCTCTTACGACGCTCACTCTCCGACGTAATAACAATTCTTATGAATGACATCCCGACATCCTTTAACATCGGCGGGCTTGGGATCTAGCATTCTCTGGGACCAGAACGAGCTACGTTCAAGTTATGGGCTGAGCGACGGAAAACGTAAAGTTTCTAAAGCATCCCAAGAATTTTTATTTTTTCAAGCTACGTCGTATTAGGAGCTGAGTACGTGATCTTCTAGCGACTTGTGACGATGAATTTTGTGCTTCATACATTGAAAACTGTGATCCTAATACCATGGCTAGGGTTTCTAAGCAATTTGACTTTAAAATTTGTGTAAGATCGTAGTTTACAGTAGAATAATTAACAATTCACAATCGCATGTCATGTTTGTGAGAAAAAGACAAATTATTGGAACAAGAGAAAAATAAGTAGAGCAACGCTGATCATTTACTCACGCAACTGTCATATGAATAGTAGAATAAAAACACAGTTCCTTGATGATTGCTGTGGTTATCTGAATGCTGACCACCACTGACGGGAAAGAGGGTTTGGGTTGAGAAGCCAACGCTTGTCCGTGACTTATGAGCTGCAGTTAGGCTGTACAAATACTGTGGCAATATGTGAGGGAAATCTCACATCAAATTTAGGAAGTCAGGAGCATTCACAGATTTAATTTTCCACTCCGTTAATGAAGCCAACGGGAGAGTATGAACTTCAACGTCATTCCTGCCAATTGAGATTGACAGTCAGGGTTTCATCAACCTAAAATGTAGTAATAGTACTCATCTTATGCTAATACTATTGCACGTGAGGTTTTAAGAATCAGACTTTACCAAGCTAACACTAGGAATTGAAGGATGCGGTCGACAACTTCCGAGTTCGGTGTCTGCCGCTGCCCAGTGCGAGCTGGGGAGACCATGAAGAAGTCAAGGAGCTGGTCGAGAGTCTCAGGAGGGTCTGTCTGTCTAGCTAGTCCTGTGTACTATATTTGGCCAAGAGCTGTAGTTTGGGGAACATATAAAGGTGGCAAAAGTTAATGAAGTTAAATAACTTGATGAACGAGTTTCGAAATCGAGTTTTGTGGCTTATTTACTTGAGAATTTTCGATACCGAGGATATCATTGACGGAGTTTAGCAAAACATTGTCCTTTATACGAGATAGCATCATACTTTCATAAATTCTTCTGACCTGTTGTACAGGTTAAATGTATGAAAAGGTAAAAAAACATGCTAGAACACAAAAGTTTCATAAGGATACTTTCAGAAGCAAAGAAATGCGCAGTAAGTTGTGGGCGAAATGAAATCTATTGTTAAAAATTCCGAGTTTATAAATTATCCCTCCTTTCGTGCGCTGGTTTATTTTTCTTCACTCCTATTTGTTCTACCCCCTACTCACTGAACTAACTGCATAAAAAAGTAGAGAACTTGTAACATGCGAACAAATTCAGCAGCGGTCAGCAAGAATAATAAAAAACAAGGAAGGTCGTGAGTGGATTATTTTCAAAAAATATCTCCTGGTAGAAAAGAGTACTCCCACAAGACAACATCCTCACACCAGGCATGGTCACCACCAATGAGTTCAGTCCCTGTTTCGTCTCCATGGCTGCCGATATTGCGACGGATTTGGGAAGTATTGATTCGGCTTCGTTAGATCTCATTCCCTAACGCGCGGTGCTTTTTTCCCTCACTCCAACTCCAAGAAGTAAAAACAGAGTATGTTCACCAGTATGGACAAACAGCTATACGTACAAAATATCCTGAAGGTTATGCAACTGTTGACCTCATCGATCCCATCCTGCTAGAGCCGCATCTTCAACCTGTGCATGGCGCTTGGACCGAAAATTTTAAAAACTGCAATACTCGTACCAATTTCTAAGTTAAAAGTGAGACCAGTGCCATTCGTGACTATCGCTCCATTTCTACCCTCATATCTAGAGATATAGTCGTTGGAAAAATTATTCGCTTTTAGTGAACTAGTTTTCTTGAGAAGTTTCCAATCAGGTCAGAGCACCAATTTCAATTCCGTTCTAGAAAGAACGCGACTGGGACAATCTTTTATTTACACCGCTGCTTCCAGCATGCTTTTCATGATAAAAACTTGACAAACTGTGTAACATTTCAGATTTATTTGTCTGTTATGAATCGACTGCGTTCATCAGACAATTTTTGTAACGAAACGATTACGTCATGGGAATAGAGATCCTTCTGACGAATTCCTAAAATCTTTTTCGTCAAATAGGGAGCAATGCGTCAGATGCTATGGTTTTAATATTAAAGACATTGTTAACGTTATAGAGTTTTGTACAGCAAATTGTACAGCAGAACTTAGTCATAACTTCTAAGTTGCACAGCAGTGACTCCTGACTTTCACATTACTGCAAATCAAAATATGTATGGCTGTATGAAGGATGTAAGTTACCTCACTACGAAATATATGTACGAAATATATGGTCTACTCGTTCGATTCCATTAAATACTCACTAACATTCTCGCCCATTAAATACTCACTAACATTCTCGCCCATTAAATACTCACTGACATTCTCGCCCATTAAATACCGACATTCTCGCGGGATACTAACTTATAACAAAAGTATCAGTCTCGAGAAATATAAAACCAATTGACTGTGAGGTCCTATTATTCCTACTCTTCATTGACTTAAAATTCAACTTCGATGCTCTGAGAAAGTGATAGACTACAGTAGAGATTGAAATATCCCATGAGGCAGCGTTCGCATTATACTGCCTGCAGTAGATTATTCAAATTTTCTTTGAATACTCTTCAATAACACAACGCGGTGATGTGCTGCATTTCATGAGCCCAAACTCAAAGTTTCACCTCAATACAGCTCGGCAGACTGCGCTCGCTAGGAGTAACGTCTCTAAGGTCCACACGTACTGGGCACAATGAACCTGTGCGGTGTTCCTGCAGTTTTATAAGGTAATTTGATTCAAAATTTCGCGTGCGCGAAGCCGTCATTAATACTAGTTCAGTCTCAAAAACTACTTATTCACATGGTAATATTAAGAAGCAACGGGCAAGTAGTACAATTCCGATGCATGCATGATTTTGAGAGTGAAACTCAATAATTGACATCCAAATTCTGAGACAGTGACAGTGTTAGAGCTGCGCCTGGAAGCCTCCTATATGCTATGAGGGTTTCTACTCTTGATGGGGTCCTTATTTTTCTATAATAAGCTAAGAGAAGCAATCATTTTTCGTTCGCGAATAAAATCATTGAAGAATCGTCAATTGATAGCTTTCCAGTTAATTTAAATGTTTATCATACTCTCAAACTACACGCATTTCTTAGCATTTATCGCACTTGGTCTGTAGTTTCCATGACTTCTATGAGACTTTGTGTCTATTAAATTAATTCAATGGCTTCAAACTTGGTCAATTCAAGCCCTGACTTATTTAAACCTCGAAATTTTCTCACGAGAAATGGCGGCTATTAAGAATGCAAAACCGCTGTCCTGATGCGCTCCCTGCGAGCGAAGGAGACCGTGTAATATCATGGGTGCTTGACATGTGCTGCCTGCGAGCGAAGAAGACCGTGTTGTATCATGGATACTTGACATGTGCTGCCTGCGAGCGGAGACCGTATTGTATCATGGATACTTGACATGTCGACACGGGCAGCACAGATTTTAGGAGCATATGAAAGGCGCATAATTGAACGCTGGAATTTCTTCAACGAAATTTTATTCATCAACGGAATCCAAACTCTGGCTGTGCTTACAGTGTGAGGTATTCCTTGTTCAAATCCGTGGAAAATGTTCATCCTAATGCTCTTGACCTAGAAGCTAGTTAGGTTATCAGACTTGAAGGTTTACTTTAACTATTCGAAGGCTAGTAATATAAATGCAACCTTAAACAGTTTCTCTCACCGTTTTGCTCAACATTTTGCTAACGCTATGCTAAAAATGAGCTCATTTCAGAGGCTGTTGCCTGTTCCTTTCAAACACGGATCCAAAAGCTTATCAGCTTATCAGTGACATCACTTCCTGGACTTGTTTTACAGTATATAACATCCCATGGAAGAATGGCTGGTTTGCAGAGAGCTCTAAGGAACACACAATAACGCGGTATTTTCGAGATTCGAATCTATTATAGGTACAGTTTGTGAAAAAAAATTCTTATCATGTTTCTCTCTTGAGTGCCATAAGATAGCTACAAATGTACATCCTAAGGAGGAAATTAAAGTTCAAATTTTGATTCCTAAATTACATTTGAAATGTGAGAATTCCCAACTGTAAAACTTGGTGCCTTGTATTTCGTGTCATCTTTGATTGTATCGACCAGGAAGTTGAATCGTATCAGTGTTCTTTATATAGTTTTATTTTCAATCGTAGCTGCCTTTTCTGAGACCTTTATGTTCGGTTACCTATATCTCAATAATCATAAACTCACTCTTCAGAAATTTTGATGAATATTTTCTAGTTATCTTACTGCGTTTTACATCATCATCGTTGGTTACTCGTTGCCGACTTGGGAGCAAAACCCCGTAATGTCGGGACCTGTTGAAAGTGCCTGATTTACGTAGGTATTTCGTTGTTGTCGGCTTCTCTTGCAATATTTTCTTTCGCAAGAACAATTGTAGCGAAGAAATATTGTTCTGGTAGTGCGCGGCCAGTAGGGGAAATTTTTGAATGGATTTATTGTCGTGATATGCTGTCAAAATCCTTCATACATTTTAATGTTAAAATTAGGGTGTAGCTGACGTAAATCACTACGCTATCTCCCGACAGTGGATAGCTGTGGGAGCGTTGTGTGCAGCACTACCCCTCTATTGAGGGGTGCAGCACAACCCCTCTATTGAGGGGTGCAGCACTACCCCTCTATTGAGGGATGCAGCACTACCCCTCCATTGAGGGGTGCAGCACTACCCCTCCATTGAGGGATGCAGCACTACCCCTCCATTGAGGGGTGTAGCACTACCCCTCCATTGAGGGGTGCAGCACTACCCCTCCATTGAGGGGTGCAGCACTACCCTCCATTGAGGGGTGCAGTGTTGGACTCTTCATCTAGCAAGCTGCGAGGGGTTTCAACGAGTCTTCTTTAGTGGTCTGCATTTTGAAAATGAAAATGGGCGTTAATTCAGAAGCGCCATGGCAAAATTAGTGAAATAATCACGGCCCAAATTTGAAGGTATCTTCCCGCTCATTGCCAGCATTTACGTTCTGGGCTGCAGGACGCATTCGCGGTACAGGAACGTTGGCCGTCACAGCTGCCAGGAATGTGTCATGTTTCGAGGCTGGCTGGCACCGTTGTGAAGGTGTGAGTCACGTGACTGCACAGGTCTTGAGGTAAATACTTCCTTAACTTCGAGGCAAAATGGCAGAAGCGAGCAAATTTGGAACCGTTTTCGAGTGAAAATTCTAAAAAGCAGTGCCCTCGGTGATGTGAGGGGAAATTCGTTTATACTTCGTTAAGCGTTCTTTAGTTTTCTTTTTCTTCTCATGTTACAATGTTCATGCTTTGCTATCAGCTCGTTTCCAATTATTTTGAGGATTTCATGAATTATCCGAGTCTTTTTACGGCTGCTAGGGGCATTAATCTCAGTACTGCACATTAATCTCAGTATAGCAAGCATATTAATCTCAGNTTCCAGCTTCCGACAAAGATGGGGCACATTTTCTCCTGCGTTTTCTTTGACCTTTCGCTCGATAATTCTCCTGAGCGCTCAGATTTTTGCAACAGCCTCGCCTTGTTGGGGAAGGGGTGTTGCCGGGCGCCTGGGGGGGGAGGGTTATACCTGCTTTAGCATATTTATTGTATCGACTTGGGGCTACCTTGCTTCCTAGGCTCGCTGCGTCTGGGCCTCACAGGCGCGAGGACTCCTCTGGCATTTTTTTTGGTCCCGCTCCTTCCCTGTACTCTCTCCTCTCCGTACACCGCCTCCCTGCCTCTCCTGGTGTGCCGGCCTCCCTGCCTCTCCTGGTGTGCCGGCCTTCCTTTCACCTCCCCCAATACCTTGCGGTCCTTCGTGCCTCCATTCTCTCCGGAAATGCCTCCTTCTGCCCTCACTTCCTTTCTTTTCTCCTTGGCTGTTTTTCTTTTCGGAAAGGATGCTTAAACATCTCTTTCCCCACATCACTTACGCGTCAATAGTTATAAGGTAACACAAAACAACGATGCACTTTATGTCAACTGTATTGGAATCAAAAAAGTTTATTTCTTTACTCTCATTAAAGATGGCGTAGTCTCTGAAATTCACGAGTAGAATACTCGGTCCGTTCCTTCCTTAGCCTCGTTTCTTCCATTCCGCTGCTCTCTACTCAACTAAAATTTGTCTCTACCACGTTTTCACGAAGAAAATAATTTCTCCCTGCTGTTTATTTCCTCTTCGTTCCAGCTGACCCTCTGAATGAAGTACTGACGTGTATAGAACCTATATGTACTCGGCTGCTCTCCTTCCTGTCATTCCCCTTCATTTTTCTTTTGTAAATAAAAAGGCTGTTTAAAATCCTCAAGTTTCAATGGCATTTCAAAAACTACCAGGCTTGTTGTACGTTATTGGATGAAATTCACAAAATTGAGCTAGTTTTCAAGCTAATTTGTTCCAGTGTGTTGCAAGCAGTTTGATATGTAAAGAAAAGTGGACTGTAAATATCATACGGAACCTTTACATCTCTTGTTATTTCTATTTGCCTGTTCCTGTACCGTTTTCTTTTTTAGTGAAATCCGGCGTTTCTCAGTTCCAGTTTCCTTCTAATTTCCTCACGATTCTTATTCCATTTTGAGTTTTTTCTTTCATTTGCCTTAGGTCACTCGTCCTCCACACACTTGTCCTCTACTCGTTCTCCACAAACTGCTTCGCACGCCCCACTGCCACTTTGATCAATTTTACAACTGCCCGAGCGAAGCCACCAGCCCAAGTTTAAGTACTTGTACATACGTACACATCCACTAACATGTGATTAAATGGACACCAACATTCAATGAAATCAATTAAAATGGTCCTGAGGACGAAAATGTTACGATTCTTTGTGATCCTGCAAAATATCATAAAACATTCATGCCCTGATTTTGGAGACTTATTATATTTATTGCTTCATAAGTTTTTCTCGAATTCCCTGAAGTCCTTGAGCGACTATACAATTTATCGAGACGAGATGTGTTGCAGCCTGTAAGCCCCAATGGTCGACTTCTGTTCAATCTCCATACAGGGTGTTGTAGCCACCACCATGTCACATAAAGAACGCGTAAGCATTAAAATTCATCACACTTATTCTGGATTGACTGTTTTTCAAATATGGATATTAGAATGCTGGTCTAATACTAGATCATAGCGAGGGAAAAGCACGAAAAAATATACAATAACACCATCACGAAATATGAACTTGTTGCTTCTGTGGAAGTTTTTTTTCAAAAAATTGTTTGCCTCTTTAAGCTGATCATGTACAGTTAGCTCTGGTGCCCTCGGCAACCTTGATGCAGAGATCTTTCAAGATGAAAGTCTCCAGTGAGGTGGGCTTTGTCTTCATCATCGAGGCTAATGTGTTTTGTTATAGATCTTTAACGTTCCAATAGTGATGCTAGCAAATTGTGTTACTGATCTTCTTTCTAATTTAGTTGCTGTTCTGAATAATACATCTGATAATGCTATTGTTTACGTGCATCACCTAGAATCTGATTTATATCACTTCTTACAACGTCATTACTAATACCAGTAACAATTATTAAAACCAGATGTCAATAACCTACCAGAACTAACAATGGCGCTAACCGCAGCCCGATATATAGGAATGTTGCATAAGCAAATAGTACACGTATTGATATTTACAAGTAGTATACCATTCTTTTTAATGTATCAAATACTTTTCCGCGTAAATAACACTAAATAATTACTAGCTCTTTAATGATATGCCATTCTCTAGCATGACATCAAAATTTACATATGAGACAGATTGCAGGAACTCGAGAGACACGCGAAATTGCGCTTACATATTTTTGCGTTTTGATTACTGCAGGGACGCCGCAGTTCTGTCTCAAAATATTGCCTAGGCTAGAATGCCACCAGCATTTTTAAGCTAGAGCAAGAGCACTAACTGGACTATTTTGAATATTTATTAATTTTATTTACGACGTCACAATAGTCGTAATTAGACGCAAAAATCCCGCGTGACAAGGTTGATCAAAAAAATTGAAGAACTCGGGACTCGAATGGATAACGCTGTTCTTTACTGCGTGTAACTTTGTTGCACCGCGGCGACATTTTCTTCGTTGACTCAGTGCATATTTCAGAGGAGACTTTTAGGCCCCCCAGACCCCTCGAGGCTGTGGGGCTCAGATCGTAAACTTGATTAAAAGCTTGAGGCTGAGCTCGTCTCAATAATATGCCAGCTCGTGGAGCACCTAACGCAGTGGGTTATAAAAGCCGGCCTGCTACAGGCCACTGCAGCAAAGGGCACTGTAGCCCCACAGCCCCGAGAATATTTATTTTGAACTTTCAAGCTTTTATACGCGTTTGCCTCCGCACAGAGCACGCAGGGGCTCTTTTCTGCCGCTGTGTTCACGTGAGGGCCGAGATCTCGAAGAGTTCCAGATGTGGTGGAGTCAGACGCGAAGTCTACTGGTCTTCCTCAAACCACATCACTGTTCTCTTGTCGTGATCTTCCTTAAATCACATCACTGTTCTCTTGTCGTGATCTTCCTCAAATCACATCACTGTTCTCTTGTCGTGATCTTCCTCAAACCACATCACTGTTCTCTTGTCGTGATCTTCCTCAAATTATGTCATGGTTTTCTTGTGGGGATTGTGCGTCTTGGTGCCTTGCGTGTGTCTACCATGTCTTTGATCGCAGGCAGACGCCGCGCTGGCAATGACTTATTACACCTACTCACCGCAAGGAATTGTTCATTTATGGCTAGTGACCTCTCGTTACTTCTGCAGCGAGAAGCTCTAGAGGGAATGCAGTGGGCAATTAGTCGAACCTACACAGTGAAAAGGTGTAAAATTTATAAAGTTTTTGCATGTTCTTCATCTTATCACTGAAATGCTTGACGGATTTCCGTGCTTGAATTTGGACTGTAATAGCAGAGAATGGTTCCCAGCGAGCAGCTGCTACCTCGCAGTGACAATGTTCCTTTGATCGTTCCTTTATCTTAACCTTTCTTATGGCTAAACTTGTCTTACGATGGCCGTATTGTAGTGTACAGGTACCACCGTGCCCGGGACCTGCTGCCCTCCTGCCTGGCGTGCACGTCACGTGATCCCACATCTCAAACGGATGCGGTGTTCGTCTTTTGAATTTGGTGATTTTTTTATTTGCAGATGTTCCAGGGACGGAAGCTGGATACGCTAGCGTGGCATGACAGGCGTGTGGCTACTGTGGCAGGCGGTGGCATTGTGGCTACTGTG
>VOMN01133603.1:0-16735 GCA_014899125.1 Orchestia grillus | reverse complement strand
TTGTCATTGGAGATATTTCGGCTTGCAGTTACGAAAAAGAAAGGAAAACCGTTTATCCGAAATCAATCACATAAAGAGCATAGTACAACCGGGGTTTCAATCATTAAGATTACAGCCTTCAAATTAAAAATTGGAAGTCGCGTTTAAACTTCTAATTGTGATCAATTAACTGTCGGTAGCATTCCCCTTGGATTTATGGGTTCATTTTTCCAAAAGTCCAGCGTGAACAAAGAGTTACTGAGTCTTAAAAAATTTTCGTGGACGACGACGGCTACAGCCATCCCGATAATTAATAGTGTTTTCGGAGTAACCTGTCGGGGAGCGAGAAGGTGTTAAATTACACCCTGCTCTCCAGCCAACCTGCTGCAGAACGCGCGGTCGGAGGCGGCGTGCCAGATGTGTTGCGCTGCGAGGGCACCTCGGACTGAGCTGGATGTGTCATCCCCCGCACCCGCAGGTGAACTCAACTGCTTGAAATACTTACGTGCAAACGTGTCCCATGGTGTCGCAAAATGTGAGTTGGCAAACTATGATTGATCTCGAAGTAATTATGGTATATCGCATTAAAACTGAGTAACTAACAAAAGCTTCATGTTGTTCGTTATTAACATTAGGAAAAAATTACACGACAACACTTTTGCGACACCTAGTACCTTGAGAATACCTTGAGAGCGGTAATTTTCAAACTCTCATAAATAACTTTTTTTTCAATTTTTCAGACACTTTTAGACTAAATTCAATTTGTTTTATGAGGAATTGAAGTATAAAATGTTAAATAGCGTGTACAAAACATCTGTGAATGTGGCCACGACGGAGAAGAGAGAGCGTTCAAAACCAGGACTGTCCTGTCCAAAGCGGGGCGTGTGTCTGCCATAATCGTGAGCCGAACCTTCCGATTTCCTTTAGTCAAGTAGTGTAGTCATATTAATGATTTGATGCATACGTTCATAGCTTTTTATTCCATGAACAGACATATATATTCCTCACGAAGTACTTCGTAATTGGATGACTCGAGTAATTTAACACTATAGTTATTACTTAGTATAGCAGACGAGTGCGTCTCATGCAGCTTCGAAAAACTGAGCTCTAGTAACGCTTGTGGGTTAGAAAGGTCATGCATCAAACGTATCAAACCAAAGATTATTTTTAGCTTCAAGTTGATTGGCTGAGGTGAGGTGCAAGCACTCTCAACGCGTTTAGGTAGAAAGAACCTTTATTAATTCCAACATGTTTTACTGTTGGGTTTTCAACGCCAGAGGCGTGAGGGATGCGAGGTTTGAGCTTCTTTCTCCAAGGGAAGTACTTCGTGGTTCCGTGAAAATCAGTGCCTGAGCCGGGAGTCGAATCCTCACTTCTCAGCTGAGAGGCTGTCACGCTAACCAGTGCACCCCGGTTTCTACAGGGTTAACCTTTAGGGTCACAATAGACTGGCGTTCTAGATAACTCGATTCAGTAAATAAAAGTGGTCCTTACCACATACCATGAAAAAGATATTCTCTAGAGCGGCGTTATTTCCGTCGTGATCCGGTCCCCATTCCCGCCAGTCCAAGAACCAGACCGCGATTCAGAGATTATCCACACTACAATCTGCTACAATCTGTGACACTACCTCGACGAAGATCAAATTAAAATGCAATCTTTTACTGGAACAAAAGTGCAGCCGGCACAAAATCTATGTCACGTTCACCTTTAAAAGTGCAGTCGATCCGATGGCATATCACCCGCGGTAGCTCACGCTAAAAGGTCCCTTCTTTTGGGTCTCTCGAGATTGTCTTTGGTGAGGCTAGGGAGCTTTAAACTAACTAATATAATGATTGGGCATAAAGTGCTGAATCTCTGCTCAGTTCTTGTGAACAACGGTCATCTCCTAAAAAGTTTGTGTTGGTTATAGTTTTTAATATTTCGGTTTTCAGCAAACTTCAGTAAGTCTTTACGGCCAGTAAGCAGTAAGCAACCTACACGCAACACATTGGCTCATAATTATCAAATTATTAATGGCAGAACACTCGAGTGCAGCAAGGCATGTGGGGTTTTACCTTCCTTTCCCAAGGGAAGCACTCAGTGACTGCGTAAAAGTCCGCCTTGTCGTACGCCCGGAAACGAACCTGGACCTCCTCCGTGGAAGGCTAGCGAGCTTATGCTGTGTCACAGACTCACAAAGCGACGTCAAAAAATTTGTAGACAGTCGGGGAGTTCGTAAAAATATAATAGGGAGATAACTTCTGCGTTAGAGGGCATACAGACCGGGCAAGCTAGATGCGCGTATCGTA
Organism: Orchestia grillus; assembly: GCA_014899125.1. Taxonomy (NCBI): domain Eukaryota; kingdom Metazoa; phylum Arthropoda; class Malacostraca; order Amphipoda; family Talitridae; genus Orchestia; species Orchestia grillus. The sequence goes on along the minus strand of VOMN01133603.1, from coordinate 14,465 downwards.
CCTCTTTGTGTAACGAGAGTGATAACATCGTCACATCCAGTGTGCTTCTTTGTATGGGCAGACGGAAGAGCATCTGCGAGTAAAGGAGACAAAGATTCTGGCTATGAAAGTATGTTGGTGGGGAGCGGAGGGGACCATGAGCCAATTTTCGTAGAAAAGAGGCCGAACTTGTCTGCCTTCACCATCCTCCACGAAGCGAGCCCGCCGCTCCCTAAAGAAAAAACGCCGCACGAAACCTCAATGAATACATCTGATGAAATATTCCCTCCTGCACCAAAGCAATTGGCAGTACAGCAGAAGATGACAAACCATCATCCGAGTCCTGCGCTCAACAAGACAAAGCGGAGGTTGCTCCTGTCTCTAAAATCCACGGAAATGCTCAAAGAAGCCCAGCTACGAGATGAGGTCTGGACTACAGCTCAGAAACTGCCACAAAAACACAGCCCACATCGTACGAATACAAGCTTGACTCGCCGTGAAGAGCAACGTCGTAAAAGTAAGTCTGCCTCTCTATACGAACCTCATGTTTACCGACTATTCTCTGGTAGAAAAGTCAACCTGTCTGACATTCAAAAGTATTAGGTATTTACAGGTGTAAACTTTATTACACTCCTAACTCGTTCATTCAAAAATCGAGTTATATCGGCCAGTTTCGTTTTCCACAAATTTCTGGGGTTTCAACTCCCTAATAAATTTCAGATTCATTTTTCTCGTAGAGTGTGATAGTGCCGTGATACATATCATATCAGATTCCGCAGTTGAAATTACGCTCGCATTAATAAATACTCCTTTGAATTCGTATTTATTCGAGGTAAAAGCAAACGCAATCTCACTTCCTTCTGAACTCTCTGGACAGGCAAGCGCAACATAACTGAATTCATTTGCAGCTGCTCGGAGGAAACTATTCCGAAGAACTCTGGGTCAGGATGCCCTAATGAAATTTCGGACCGCATTTTGCTTCAACTCACACCTCGAAAACCCACACTTGAACTGAGTGACCACAGCATGAGACCTAAAAATTTGCTGCCACTCTTCGACCATTTCCACGTTTGCGATTCGGCCAAATCTGGGAGCATGGACACCAACAGGGACAGCGGCATCGTTCAAATCCGAGGAAACGAGGGAAAAAATGTCTGTTATGATTCCCAGGCGTCTAAAAAAATTGTCATGCTTGGAAGTCTAAAGAAAAGATTCTCATACCCCAAGGATATGAATGTATTTACAGATAAATTTCAAAATTCGAGATATCCAAGGCCCTCAAATGCCACGCAGGTGCCCTGGCTGAACGATAACTCCCTTCAACGCGGATGTTCGACAGTGAGCAGGGATCCTTCAACTGGCAGTGACAGACTGTCTCAGGCCGACACTGTTATCTTGTAATAACCTTTTCTTTGCCATCCTCTCAATAACATTTCTCTCGTTTAATGCATCATAAAATGATATTCTGTAAGATAATAGGTAAAGCTTCGCCTCATGTGCGGAAAAGAAAGTCGCTACTCAATCTTCATTTGAGCGCACTTGAGATCGTTTCAAATCCCCTTCACACGCTTTCAATGAAATGAAGATTTTATTTTCACTGAGATTTTTAGAAAAATAAGTATTAATATATATTTTACGTAAGCGAGCTTTTAGGTTTATACGATCAGAAGCTATTCTGAGATCTTAAGCCTACCATTTGGTAGTTTCGTTTTTACTCTTCTTAAGCGATCATGCTGGATATTTTTTTACCGAACTGATATTTATAATCATCCTAGTTCTTATTTCAAACTGTTTTGTTGCTCAACAGTACAATATTCTCAAGTACATTTTGCTTTCATTTGTTGTGCCTTATATTGTCCCGACACCCGACAGCACCTAAACTGAAGACGCTTTGGTTGCTGAAACTAACCTGAAGTCAGGAACTCAACAGCTGAATAATGACTGCCAAAAAGAGACTTACAGCAATTAAACCTTTGTGTTAATGGTGTAGTTGTAACTGAGTAGTTGTAGCAGTAGCAGTACAGATTGCAGCGCTTCAGTGACTTCGACGATGTCGTACCGATAGAGAAAGGATCATTCAATGTGGTCTACAGAGAGCGGAGAATCTATGCACTAGGTGGATTTCTACACAGAATCCCCTGCTCGTAGAGACCGCAAGTTAAAAACGAAAAGGGAGAAAAGATATAGGAGAGATAGCGAAGATTTGAAAATTTAAAGAAGAAAAGTGAGTACGGAAGATAAGAGGTTCAAAAAGCCTACCTATGGCTGAGGTCATCTAACAGTGTCCCCCATGGGGAACGCAAGTCCCATAGCGTACGTTAGACAAACCTAACTAACCTAACCGTATTACCTATTCTACGCCTTCCTGAGAAGTGCTACGGTAAAACATGTTCACTATCGTGCAAGACAAAATAACCGACTTTGAACAGTAACTTATAGGAATATTGCACATGTAAGTGGTATATTTCTTCATTTTTGATAGGCCACATTCCATAGAGAATTCGAGGACAAAAGGCTAACAAATACCTCATTCAATTGTTAATGTTTATATTAGAACAACGATACGAAAAACTTCCATATTTATCTCAAGAAAACGACCTTCATTGAAATACCATCTCAGATACCTTTCTACGAAGTAACTTTGGCACCGACTAAGAAAACAAGAAATATAATGAATCGATACAACGAAGTCTTGCACAAATGAAAGAATAAACCAAGTTCAACTACGAAAAAAATTGATTAACGCAATCAAATTTAACGCTGGTAACACCACTAACCTCGAAAGGTTATCACATATCAATAAGCACAGAAATGACCTTAGAACTTTAAAAATAAAAATAAATGAACGTTAAGAAACAAGAAGACAATAAATGACTTCAGTTGTCTGGATTGAAACTCTGAACTGAAAGATTATCTGCGACTTACCTGACGCAGAAATAAATTAAGAATAACACACGCGGAACTTCTCGTTTTGCAGCTCTTGATATACGCTCAATGAATATGGCGTACAACGCAAGCGTACACACGCATGATGCCTTCATCTGAAGAACTTTGATTGGAAGCCGACTTTTTCACTGGAAGATTTACAGGTAACTCGTTTAAAAATGGCATCGGTCAATGAGAAATTAGCTGTCGCTCTGGCACTTCCGCCAAAAATGTACCTTTACGTTACTCAGAGATCACTAAACTGAATTACTCAATATCTTTTGTTTTTGGTGTGTTTTCGTGGCGAGTCAAATTATTTCCCTTCACTTCAACACAGTTTGTTACCTCTCAAATGAGCTGTTCGTCTGAATATCACTTCATTAATTTCTGAACACATTTAACCCTATATACCCTGAATTCATTTCCAAGTGAAAGAAAATATATTATATGAACATAGGCAGCATTAGAATGTTTAGGAAGTTTTCAGAAAATTATTATTAGGGAAACTCTTGTAAGAGGACATATACAGCACGTCCCAATAGTGATCTTAATTATCCAGTAACATTCTCTATTTGACAGGGACATATTATGTCTTCTTGGGGCAAGAAGGATTATTTTATGTATTTATATATTTCAGCACTTGATGAATCGATCCTCCTTCGCTTAGCAGAAAACAGATCCCATTTCCTCCAGCACTCTGACAAAGGATTTTCTATATTGACAGTTTAAACGCCTGTTAAAATCAAATATATATGGAATTAGCCGGTAACTGTACCGATTAATTTTCGAGTTTTTTATTTAGAACATCTCTCAAGAATAAAGATTCGAACCACTAGAACTGAACATTCGTCTCGAAGTTAAAAAAAACACGGGAAATTAACAAGAAAAATAAAAAATAATATGTTCTACACAAATTAATGATTTTTATAATATATTTGTCACATAGGGTAGATTGCATAGTTTACCGCCAAAAACAACAAGAAGACCAATTCCTGATTTTGCAGATGGCAAAGGATGTTAAGCGACAGTTGATTTATAAACATTTAAGTATGAGGCAAAAAAAAAACACTAAGGCTGGTATTGAAATAACAATTCTATCCTAACAAAATTTTGTAATTATGCGTATGGAAGTGGATCCTATAATTTTAACGTACCATAATTAGGAAGTGCATTGGGATGGCTTCCCTCCACTAATTCATGATGAAAGTAGATTGGATCCGCAATGCAACCAAGTATTACAACCTGGACGCTATAAGAAAAACGAAAATCTAAACAGAATAAATAAAAAAGTCTCCAGGCTCCAGGAATAGCAGTAGTAATAAAAATAGCAGCACTTTAATAACTCAGACTATTTCGCACCGAAAGAGAAGGAATCATTTAGTACGGACTTCGGAGAACAAAGAATCTATGCACAAGGTGTGCTCCACAAGATCCCCTCCTTTACATAGAAACAGCAAGTTGAGAAGGAAGAGGAAGAAAAGATACAGAATCATCAGCGAAAAAGGCATGAAAATGGAAAGAAGTAAAGTGGGCACTAGAAATAAAAGTTCCAAAGGCCTCGCTAAAGCTGAGGTAGCCTAACAATGCCCTCCTGGGGACGCTGGTCACCGTAGCATAAGATAGACAAACCAAACTAACCTGACCCTACTGCCTATGGCCTATCCTATGCCCCCTGGCGAGGTCTCCCAGAATAAATGACACTCAAAATTTTTATCATCTTCAACTCTGCAGGCCAGTAACAGAATTTGTAGTGAACGATAAACGAGAACAATATTTTTTAGGATATTATTCATATTAAGGTTCTTCAACTACGCTTATAGGTTTCGTTAACAAACGGAAGGCGCACAACCTTTGGATATTTGACAGGCCCATTAAAACTGAACTTGAGCTGACAGTTACGATCGGCGGCAGTGGAAGCCAAAAACGCCAGTTCTTCCACAGAAAGATGGGCAGGAAAAACAACCTCGTTTGGGGGCTTCGCGCTGGAAGTCAAGCGATCGAGTTCGTTGAGAACAATGTCAATGAACTCGGGGCTTAAATTCTTCGGATATTGCTCAAGCACAGTCTCGGATACAGAATTTTCCTCGACGGCAGTACCTTGCGTCTCTACACTTACTTCATTAGACGGAGTCACCAACTCCTTCCCAGCCGAGTCAAGTTCTGTGATGGTTACAGCTCCTAGAAGATCAGAGTGATCCTTGCCGGCATCTTTCTTCAAGAGCGGGCGTTCGTCCTCTTTGGAACCCTCACCTAAACCGAACATTCTTTTGATCATGAACTTCTCTTGAGCTTCGTACTTTCTCTGAGCAATTGAGAGATCCGCAAGGTATTTGGCAATCCGAGGGCAATTCGGCTTCAATTTTTGGGTCAACAGGAAAAATCGGCGCGCATCTTCGAAAGAGTTCAATAACGCCTTCGCGCTTCCGTACCTGTGCGAAGTACAATCGTTTTTATCAAAAAATTCACCGGGATAATTATTTTTACGCTTTGATACACACTTTTGAATACAGCAATCTTTGCACAGGTGCCTGATGCTACATACCAATAAAAATGCCAGAAAAAAATTATAAATTGATTTTCATAGCATTACCATTATGACTAGTGAAGCGAATACATGTTCGTAATTTTCAAAGTTGAAAAGAGTTAGTTAAGAACAAAATGAAAACTCCAAATAGTACAATCAAGTTAAAATACCGCCTACAACTTTATGAGTATACCATGGGAATGTGAAGGAATATTCCAGATTTGAAATAGATAACGTAAGATTCACCTGAAGTATATCTTAGCCTTGAGAGGGGAAGGCATCGTGTACGGAAGTTCAAGAGCCAAGCGACACTGAGTGCAAGCCTTGGATGGCTCACACTGATCCAGATATATCTGAGGTAAGACAGAGAAGACCCAACATATTAGCCACGCACTCATGCACATAGCAGTATTTTCTCACATCTTACTCGGCTGCTGCCTGACTTCAAGCGTGATATAGTAAAACTTATCCGAAGTTTGTCACCACTTCAATACTCTACATACTGAATGATTTATGAGTACATGGTCAAATGCAGCGCTCAGACCTTCAAATGTAAGCATCTTTCCACAAAATAGAAATAGAAGCATGTAGAAATAAGATTTCACTCAAGAAGAATCCCGAAATTACAAGTTTCTTGGAAACCACCGTAAAAGGAACACATGAATGACACGTAACTTGAACGGTACATTGGACCTCAAAGTTGAATTTCATCACTTGGGCTGGTCGGTCGGTCTACAGAGAAGTACTGCCGACAGACCTAACCAAGTATAACTTTTTCGCCATGCCGTCGATCAATTTAAAAAAAATAACTGAAAAGACCACACAGGTGGCCAAAATTATAAATAATTTTAGATGGTCCGGGCGAGTAGTATAGGTGTTGAGGAGCGCCGTGGAAGACCAATTTGAGAAACAAATCCTTCCTTCCTTAAAACACAATGCTCGACCACCTGAAGCCCTTCCTATCGGAGCTGTGTCAAAAAATGCTATAAAAAGAATTCATCCAAACATTTGAAGCAATGCAAACTATGTAACGCGTAAAAAATAAAATTTCCAGTAAGTACAGATCCAAGCTCAGTACACAACATCAGAACTAAGAAACGTCAATAAAGTGCAGACTTAGACAGAACAGAACAACCAACGCCGGTGCTGTACAAGGAATCCTTATGGAAGATAGAGCAGCGCCTCTAAAATTCTCATGGGACAACGGACTTAGAGTTAAGTCTTCTGAACGACGTAAATAAAAGAAAAGGTGAATTAGCGTCAAATATACACATTGAACAGCGTTAGATACATCATGAAACAGCGTGTGACCTTAGCGAGGTTAGCGAAGAGCTTCGTCTGGAGAGTGTAGCTCGTAGTCTCCTGTTCTTCGTCAGCTAGAGGCGAGTGCTCCATTAGACACTGCGCACGCTGGTAGCACCGACGAGCTTTGCCCAGGTTCGAGGACCCGTAGTAGTCGTTGCCCTGATATTCGGATAGAAATCGATTAGGAAAAATTTTCCTCATAGCAATTTTTGTGAGCTGAAAAAAAATCAGTCCAAAGAAATGAGACACGGAGGATTTGTACCTTAAATGAACGAAATCCAGGAATGGATGGATGAATGAAGAAATATGGGGTGTTCATCAAGTTCTTAGTAACTAAACGCTCTTTACATTCAATATCTCGAAACAGCAACAGTAAATTGAAGCAATACATATAAGAGAGTAGGCTTTAATAACGTTGGTGCATCAAACATCAAAATTTAAATTCCAGTTTCAGAACGACATGAATTTCAACGACTGTGGATCTGAAATTTCCAGTTGGAGCCAGGAGCCGCACGGCGAACTTTTTCCTTACTGATTATGAGACTCTTGGACTGAACAGCAAGTAACTTTTTATTCAACAATTACAATATTCTAATATTGCAGTCTCCCTATTGATGGACCCGTTCTTCAATCTTTGAGTAGCTTACATTTTTTTTCAACTTCAAGAGTCACCGAATGAGTAAGAAATAAGTTTGAAATACCGCTGCTAGGTTTAGTTGAAGCAAGTTCGGAACTATTAATGCCAACACAGTTGATGTGCAGTAAGTCGAATTTTCAATGCCTTATAAATATCGACGCGTGAATGAAGCGAGGACTATGAGGTTTATGCCTCCTTTTCCGCGGGAAGTACTCCGCGGTTCCGTGAAAATCCGCTCACTGCAGCCCGAAATTGAACCCAACCTTTTCATTGGTGAGCGGAACACGGTACCACTGCGCAACGAAGCTCCGATGAGCAGGAGAAGATTCCATGAAAACATGTGACTAAGATTTAAGTGGATGGTGAATATCCAAAGCGTGGTAACTTCCGCTCCACACAGGGCCACCAGGGGATGCATGATCCCAGCAACACACAGGGCCACCCCGGGATGCATGATCCCAGCAACACAGGGCCACCCCGGGATGCANCCAGCAACACAGGACCACCCCGGGATGCATGATCCCAGCAACACACAGCATCACACCCCGGGATACACGATCCCAGCAACACACAGCATCACACCCCGGGATGCATGATCCCAGCAACACACAGCATCACACCCCGGGATACACGGTCCCAGCAACACACAGGACCACCTTGCGATGGAATGCTCTAGCAGCGTTGAGACGCTCATCAAAAGACGCGGTGTTGAGCTTCTCCCAGTCCCACTCCGAGGCCTCAATTTCATCAGCAGCGGCGGAGTCCACGGCGCTCTCCAGACGCACCTCGCAGAGCACGCTGGCGTTGGCGGGGATGCGCGGAGGGCACCCGCCCTTTGGCAAGATAAAGAAATTGGATATTGATTTTCCAAAGCCTTATAGCTACTGACAGGGCCCCTGCTTGACGTGAAGTATCTCTGTGTGGGGACGTGGGGCTTAATTATACTATCACAAGGGAAGCATTTCATGACCATATGAAAATCAGCCTACGCACTTTGCCCGGGAACGAGCGAAGTACCTCCTCTAATCAAGAATATTTCCCACGAAGAGCTTGATCATCAAGTTTATGCAGAGGATACTTTAGCTGATACCTGCGCCACTCATGTCGTCTGGTTCATTCATAGATAAACGTGAATGCAGTTACCTGGCCATAGGCGTAGGGAGGCTTGAAAATGAACTGGGCTGTTTCCTTCAAACGCATCGACGCAAGAGCTACAACCAAGCCTGCAAATGCCAAGGAGAAAGTTAACGGGAAGGCGAAGCCTAATTCAACAGCCCTAGAAAAAATTAAGCCTCAGTAAAATAAGTTCCCAGGGACGACGCTATTTCCCAAGAGTAAAATGATCTAATGGTGTTTTGTCAAGTGTAAGGAAATATTTTAACAATAACATCAGGTTAGAAAGAAACAAAACAACAAGGATAATGACAATACGACCAAAACGAGGCTAAGTGCTGCTGAACAGTTTTAACAGTTTTGCGTGAAATCTAGGCAAGGAAGCAAAGATTGAAATGAACTGCAATTTTATGGCCAACGTTGGATCACTAATTACGAAAAGTTGATCCTCTACCTGGTACATCCAAGAAAAGGTGACCTAGAATGGCAGAACAAGATCAAAATTTCTCCATAGATAACTTAAACGAACTGACTCAGCACAACTCAAAAATGAGAACATTTTGAGAGCTAATTAACTTATATTTTCTGAATTTCAGTTTCAAATTAGGCATCCTCTTCTCATAGATAAACCTATTTTAATAAAATTCGACGGCATACATTCATTTACCTAATTAAATTACTAACTGTGTTTTAAATAAACATAGCGTTTATTAAAATATAGCTACAAAAAGTTCGTGTCAGTGGGCTTCAACAACAATTAGATTTGATTAGATAATTTGTTAGTTTGAAGCTCCCTATCAAGACGAAACGTGATTAAACGAGACCAAAGCGAAGGCATCATTTAGTATGGACTATAAAGATTGGAGGATCTATGTCCAAGGTGTGTTCGTATCCAGGATCTCCTGCACATACAAACAACAAGTTATGGATGAAGAGGAAAGAAAGATGAATAAGATAATGAAGAAAGTATGAAAATTGAAAGAAGCAAAAATAGGCACAAAAGATAAAGATAGAAGTCCCAATGGCGTATCTATAGTTGAGGTAACCCAATACCATCCCCTGTGGATGCCAGTCCCCATAGCATAGGACAAACAAATTTAACTAACCTTACACTATTACCTATATTACGCCTCCTGAGGAGTTCAACAACGCTTACTGAACTATAAAAGACAATCTGTAGAACCCACCAGGCAGAACATCGTTTTGACCAATTTTGGACTTGGCCATCTTGTTCCTAAGGTAGGTGCTATCCATTGGCTCATCACCGTATTCGAGGTAGCAGCTGTAGTGGAAACGGACAGTGGTGCCGGGAGCGAGTTCTCCCCCTACCCCAGGGATCAGTACCTGAAATAATTGAAATATTTACTTACCACAAGTAATTTACATTTGGCACAGTAGTACAATCAAATAATGACAAATAGCAAACTAGACTTTAGAGAGCCACTACTTGTGGGCCTAAAACACAATTAGTAAGGGAAACTTACATAGAAATACGAAGATTTTTAACTAAGCCCTGAAAGGACCAACTTATTTGTGCAATAAATAGATTATTGTACAACCAGTTGCTCATATTTTATACATTTATGTGCATATAGACTGTCATTTTGAACGTAACAATAAGAACGTAAAACTTAACTGGTAACTGGAGCATAAAAATGTCCAGCAGTGGTCCTTGTAGGGGTAATATTGTAATAAGGGTAAGGTATACTTTCTGTAAAAAAGTTCATACATAAAAAGTTCCTATTGCCTATCCTATGCCTAATAAGAAAATTCATAAGTCAACTTTGAGTATCAGCATCTCTGTGGCAAAGATTAGTCTCATTTTTTAAAAATTAAATAGTGCAATATCAAGAATTTTATTAGCTGCTAAAATTGAATCACAAAATCAACAAAGGTGTTAGATACTATAACTTGCACACTGAAAAAGTATACACAGCAGAGACGAACCTTCTTTACAACTCCGCCATCACCAGTGAGGTCATCCATATTCCTGGCCAGTTTCTCTAATGGCTCCAGGTCATCATCACTGTCTGTATGGGGGAATGGCTCAACTTTTATTACTGAACATACATGAACTCATAAATCTTAATTTTTCTTGTGTAAACCAATAGGTAACTATGCAATAATTAAATTGTATAAAATTTATTGTTTCATTCTATTAATGCTTTAGTAACTGATGAAAGAATTAAATTGAAGCTCAGCTCATGGATCAAGAAGAAAAGGTTAATTTTCTGAAGTTAATACTAGGAAAATATTGAAAATAATTCGCATGTATCTACTACTAATAGGACAGAAAAATATGCATCAATTAGATAAAAAGAGTTTTACATAAAATACACATTACCTGATTCATATTACAGATCTATCAAAAAAATTATGAAAAGCAAGAATCATGTCTACTATAACTCACTTCATGTCCAATAAAATATTACAACCAATTTCCAAACATGAACACAGACCTGTAATTTTTGTCATATTTACTAACAGTAAAGGAAAATATTTTGGTTACGTACAGTACATGTTACCTAAAAATACTTCCTTGGATGAACTGATGTCCATAACCTCTTGAGTTTCAAAAATGCATAATACCTACATATTATGACAAAACTCATGATCCTAATAAATCAATAACTAAACAAATAATTATTTATAAATCAAATATAAGTTATGCATTTACAAAACTGAAACAAAAGGAATAAGTACATAACCTGTTCCATGGCTCCATGATGCTACAGGTAAGTAGTAAGCTCAGCTTCAAGCAAGACAAATCCCAGTGCTACTCCTGGTTGCACAAGTGAACTTTCAAGGAGTGCTTCCCTTGAGAAAGAAAATTTGAACCTAGATTCTTCACTGGACTTAGATTACTGTCACTAATTACAAAGACTAATTACGAAACACATAAAACAAACATGGTATAGTCTAATTTTATCACCTGAAACTTCAGAGCACTGGTTGATCTCTTTCATGTGAACACTTCCCATGCTCAAGGAATTCAAAAGTAGAGGATCGTAGAAAAAATTATTATGAGGGGATGGTAAAGTACGACCTTTTTCTTCCATGCTGCTGTCATCAACGATGACCTCAAAATCAACCCTGCTCAGGAACAAGAAAAATAGGTATTAACAACTAAACTAAACTAAAAGGCCATTAGAAATATTTACTTATTTTTCAGAGGTTATAATAACATTTGTGAAAAAATACATTTTAACACTCATTTCCAAGAATAACTTAGCATTCCACTCAAATAACCAAAATATTAGTATGAATTTGAACAGAATTCAATAATACATGTATTTCAAATATTAACAGTAATAAAAATAGCAAATAAAGATGATTTCTCCAATAAATAAAAAATGTTTATTAGAATCTATCATGTTACAAAGCCGGATTGAAATTACTAACAGCTTATTTTGCTTCTGATGAAAAAGCAATACAAAAGCAACAGCAAATTTAGCACATGGCACACATAACTATACTGATTACAAACCTCAACTGAAAGTATGTGTTGTGCAAGGATATACTTAGTACCTTGAAGTCTTTAAAAGTCCTTTTATTCAAAATAGTAATAAGGAGTATCTACCTAGTACCTGAGTTCAACTTTGATTCAGAAAATTTAGACTAATAGGACTCAACAGCCTGACCAAAACTAAATGGAGAAAGAAAATAGATTACCTGACTACAAAAAACACTGAAAATAAAAAAGCTCATCTCCCTCTACAACAACCAGCTACTTAAATGATACCTAATCCTGCTAAAAACAAACATTCAAAGAAATTCTTACACCTGGCACAGCTTAAACTAATGTAAAAGAAAGTAAAATACTTTATTCTGAAATCAGCCACATACAAAGCATAATACAATTGGATTTTCAAAAATTAAGACTACGGCCTTAAAATGAGTGTGGAAGTCAAATTGAAAAAACTAATTGTGATTCTTAATTTGGAGATAAGCACCAAAAGTTAAAATTAACCAATATCACCATATAATTTTTTAGCATATCTCTCAAAATTCAAAACGTATAGTTTACAAATGCCCCATTACAACCTAAATTTTCTGATACATAAGATGGTCAAACCTGTTACAAATCATTCAGAAAGACATTTATAATTTAAATTGGAGTTGTAGTATGACAGAAGAATTTGTACCATCTAGTTCCTGCAAAATGCATATGAACAGTGTGATGCGAGTTCACAGTTGTATTGTGTAAACTTATGATATTAAAGAAAAAACAAATAATTTATTCTGAAAATATATGATATAGGGACCAAAGATAGAGTAAATCAAATGGTAATAACTAAGAAGAATTGAGGGGCATAAGAAAAAATGCAAATGACAATAACACTTTAAACTATGATTTCTAATTTGGTAGGTTATTGGCTTTGCCTAGTGCGATGTGATGGAACATCTACAAAACTTTAATTACCATACAAACTTGCTACATATTTCATCATACATGGAAACATCAAAAGTTGCATCAAAAGACAAACCATTAAAATAAGAACATACTGCTGAACATATTAATAGATCCCTAGAATGAAATATCAATGATTTAGAGTACATGGGGCTAGGTTGCATTAAATGATAATAATTTCCCATATTGTGGTTCATGCAAGGTGCTATGAACATTGCCACACCTTAATACTGGTACTTGTTGAAACCAATGATGGTAAAAGAATCGAGTAGCAAATGACATGCATGAATAAACAAAAGAAGTCTGCATTTTACTAGGCTTAAACAAAATTAGGAATTGATATTCTAAAATAATGGTGGATCATAACAAATTTTTGAAGGTTTTACATCAAAACTGGAACTGTGAAACCAGTGTCAATTACCATTGAAAACACACACAAGAAAATAAAACATGAGCCATGTTCTCAAAGACAGGCATCAAATGGTGTCTCTCTCAGGATCTTAAGAAGTTCCTATCAAAGCCCACTTGCTCCACCTCAGTAATGTGCACAAGCTCCTTCACCTATTGATGCAAAAAGTCTCTTCAAAAATGAATTTAACAATTGTGTAGAAGCAGATTACAGAAAACGTTAGCATATTCATTGTAATAATAATTTAATCAAAATTTGACACTTAACTGAATCTTACAATAGTACCATGTATAAAATGTATTGTATTGACAAACCTAACCCTATCATCAAGCTAATACTCTCGGAGGGCTCAAGAACATAGACAATTTTAGCAATTCACAAATAAATTACTCACCCATTTTCACTGGTTGACTTCTTAACAGCTTTGGCACAATGAAAAAGAACTCTCTCTTCTTCTTCATCATCATCCACACTGACATTATGAAACTTTTTCTGGCTCATTGCTGAGTTTAGAAATACTATACAATACAGAAAACACCTGTCTGTTTCAACATAAAGGAAATAAAATGACATAAAAATAAGATAAAATGAATCTTATTAATAAAAAATTAAATTCAGGATATTATCAAGCTTTCTAAATGTTTACAAACATAATTTCTAGCATTAGTGTACATTCTGGTGAACTTTCAACAGAATTCATGGTTTTGACCAGATAGTTAGAGTACTGTTTATTTTAAAGCAATTAATTTCTTCAAGCGACCCGAATACATAAAAATAAAATACATTCTCACAACGGTTACCTCAAGGAGCCTTCAATGTGATACATTTTTATAATTATTATTACTATTTAATTCAAGACTTCCTACCCACATGGAATGTAATCTCAAGAGCATAAAACAGAGACCATTTAGTGAGGACTCCAAGCGAATGGCCAATGTATGAATAAAGTGTTCCCACACATGATCCTTTGCGCATAAAAAATTAAGAATGAAGAGGAGGAAAATACAAAGAAGAAAGGAAAGAAAGAAAAATCGTTCATTCCGAATTTGGTCACTTACAAAGTATATACCTTTCGGTTTTTCAATTAGGAAAAATTACATCCTTAAAATTAAAACATAACAGTCTCGATGAAACTTCTAATTGGGATTTGCACAACTACAAC
>VOMN01133601.1:0-61817 GCA_014899125.1 Orchestia grillus | reverse complement strand
CTATTAATTAGTTTAACGGAAAGATAGGATTTTTCCACATAAGTACTGTGGATCCAATTTGACGCATAAGTCTTGATGATCTCTTCGATGTTGTTACTATGCCGGCTTCATTTTATTGAGTAGTCCTAGGTTATGCAATCATGTTAGTCTAACACAAGTGTATCCAAATGTTGTTTTGCATCCAAATTCCAGATATCCTATTTTGAGATCGAAAGCAAGACCTAGATAAATACAAGAGCATCTTCTTTCGTACTCATATGATAATTGTGTACTTCGTTGCTATACAGATGCAATATTATTTTTTAAAGTCGGTTAAGTTCATACACATACATATGAACATATATAAATACATCTATACATTATATATACATACATATTAGTATATACGTATACATTTACGTATTTCCAAATATTTTTGCTCACCGCTTGGAATGTTTATTAGTCAAATAGTGAGCTCCTGCCAATTAACTATCACAAAATTATATGAAAAAAATATAAAAAATCTCATCATTGGAGCTTAAATACTCGTGGTATCGAAAGCAATATTTTGTTCATTTCTTAAAGTATAGCCGGTTTTTTCTCGAAAGTGTAAGTCTGAGCGAACAGAAGGCGAGAACGCTGTATTGTACATAAATCAGAATGTTGTAAAATTCATTTTAAGCGTTCAAGTGTCAGTACGGCATGCCCACTTCCTCAGCTTGATACCGGAGTCCCCAAGATGGCTGCTGACCAGAGGTCGAGTAGACGAGGCCTTCACCCTGCTCTCCAGGGTGGCTGAGGTCAACGGTCGGCCCGTGCCCACTAATCTCATGCATGAAGTCACGGGTGAGAAGTCAGTCTTGGTTGCAGGCGGGTGGCAACTAAGCAGGGTGACGAGAAACTTCCTTCAGTAAATAAATTGTTTATATCTCAGTAGATGAACAGGATAGTAAAATGTCAATGAATATTACATGTCTTTATGGGATCACGGAACAGTCTTCGTATATGTTTGAATGTAGCCTCCTTTTACCTCGATTACTCGATATAGTCTGTTCAAACCGTGAAAGTGATGCACACAGCATAAAAGTGGGATGCTTGTTCTATGCCATCCTACCGATAGTTTCAAATCATTGATAGGGGTAGGGGGCGATGTACATATATACACTGGCATCAGCCTCGCCTAAGAGATTCAAACCAGAGAAGATGGAGACCTCATTCCTTACTTCAGAACTTAGGAAAATCAGCTTGGCAACCCTCGAGTTTTTTAGATGTGTGCGATTTACATTCATTCGTGATGATTTTTTCTTTTTTGCTATATTTATTGGCATATTGAAGAGCTAACTGAAGGCATAGCGTTGGGACTACTTTGGGCACCTACTTTCTACTTAAGCAAATGTATTTTTGCTTTCATAGGATTAGGGGTTGTAAAACTCTCCAACAGAATTCAAACCAGTGTTTTGCGATCTGTATGTACATCAGAGCTCAACCAAGGGTGTTCGTACCATGTTAGGAAATGTGTCAAGTGTCCGTCTTAATGACAGGTAATTATTTTAATTTTCACTGCATTGCAATTTTGTTTTTCAAATATAGTGAAAATTCCCCTCCTCTATTTCCTACGTAGTCGCAGGGGAGTGAGAAGATGCAGTGAAAATTTTGGGGGGCGCAGGTGTAAAAACAGGTCGGGAACCCCCGATGTAGACGATACGTTTGTTTTTCTAGAGATCCACCTGGTCCAAGACTATTTCTAAAACATATTAATCGGAAAAATAGGTCTATTAAGTCAGCATTGGTGTTTAGCTAAAAGAAAATATCATGGCCATCCTTCATAGCCAAATAACCGGGAATGAAAATCGATCTCAAACTTCAGTCTTATTTCTAATCCTTCATTCCTTAGCTAATTGCGTTCAAACTTACATCAACACAGGTTGCAAAATTGGTAACGTTTCCCTAAAAACACATTTTGTGAATTTGAATTTGTCAGTAATTTTACCACAAAAATTAGTTTACTTGTAAGTATTATTAATTTGGTATTAGTTCATAACCGGAGAACATGCTCGTTTCATGTGGATGGGAATTTCAAGCTGCGAATATAAAACTGATGGCTGGAATTAGACGCAAAATTTACGCGGTTACTTAGTGCATACATAGGTTCAAAACATATGCGTAGACATTTAAAAATATGTATGTGTGTTGGTAATTTATTCGGTGGCAATTTTGTCAGAGATATCGAAGAGGCGTCAAGTAGAGAGTGGGACGGTGTTCCAGCTGCTGCAGACACCTGTGCTCAGACGTCGAACCGTCATCCTCACGTTCTGCTAGTGAGTCTATAAGTCTATAGTCTATAACCAGCACCAACATCGGCTGCTGCTCGCTACACCACTTGCCTTCTCTCGTGCTGGTTGTAAACTCGTAACTTGCTTTTCTCAGCCTGCATGGGAGCCCCTAACGTGGGTCATGATGTACGGCTTCTAATTTGTTAGAAAAGGAGACGTTCAGGATCAGTCTTGCAAGGATAGTTAAAAATATCGACTTGATTTTTCCTTTATTGATCCAAGCAATTGTGTTGCGTTCTTTTAAAAACGCGTGCTGCTTCAGCTTGCAAAGCTTGGATCAATAAACAAAAAAAAAAACAGTCGATGTTTTCAACTATCGATGCAAGATGTACAGTTTATGATTTATATGTAGGACCCGCAACACCTGGTTGGTATGTGAGGTGGGGCCATTTGTACGAAGTATAATTTTTAGGATAAAAAGAAATAACAACGAGGTTAAAAACATTAAAATCGTAGGAGTACAGATGTTAAGGCCCTTAAAGAATCGATCTTCAGTGTCTGGAAAAAGCAGTTGTTTTGAATAACATTCGGCAAAAAGTAAAAATAAGGCAGTACTGTAAAACATATACAATAAAAGTATGAATATCTAGATCCTTATATTTTTAATCTTACAAAAATGGATTCATTGCACAATAACAAGCTTCGAGTCCCGAATTCATCGACCTTTGGACATAGTTTATTGAAAACACGACCATAAAATACAGACGTCAACAATTGTATGAGCGGATTTTAAACTTGTAAAATTTATACTTCTAACTGGGTTGTCAATGGTTGAACAATGTTATCTGATAAAAACGATGATTTGATGAAGAAAAGAACAAAAAATACCGCCTATGCAAATTTTAGAGTCTTTTATAAAGGAAGTTATTAGAAAAACCTAATTACCAGGTGAGATTAAAAGGTGGGTTGTGCTTCCTGAATAATTCCAAACCAGTGCGCGATGAAACAGCTGTGTCGTTTAATGAACGAGCGGTGTAAGCGCGTGTTCTTGATACAGTGATCACTTAATGTACAACCCTCGCCGAAATCCATGAATTGCATACATATAAACAAAGTGAATTGTTATTAGTCCATCACTTCTCTCTTCAAAAATTACTCCCTTCGTTTACATTATACATGAACTAAAGCCATCTCGATTTGAAGGTAAGCTCGTGTGGTTTCCTGTTATAGCACTACTGCTTTTTTGGTGTCTCTTGTGACATGGTATAACAAGTTTTTTCTAGTTATCACTCACTTTTGTATTAGCTCGCGTTAGTAGCCCATTTCCCATTTTGCTAAATATATTGAACACAAGAAATTATTCACAGACTCACCCTGAATTCCTATGCCCTGTAGACAGCTATGATTTTGAGAGGAAAATGAATATATGAAACGTAAAGTAATTTTGTACTGAGTTTGTGATTAGAAACTTCTTTATTTTAACATAGGTTTTCTGCCTTTTCTCAATTTTGACATGATGCTACGTAGTCCAACGTCTGAGTTGCTAGCGGAGCTAGTGTGCTCGTAAGGTGTCCGTCTGATTCTATTTGAAAGTTTGGAAATCTGAAAATTTTGTGCACCAGCTTACAAATATAGGTCATCTCACAATTCATACGTTGCCTTTGAAAATATGTGTACAACTTAAATATGGTGGATTGGTGATGAAAGTTTTATTATTATTATTACTATTATTATTGTTTTAGATAGCTCATTCAGAGCAGCAAAATGATGTGAAAACAAGCAAACATATATGAAACTTCAAATGTATCGCTTGTACATCACAGGTTGGGCCAACAAAATGTTTCCCAATTTTAGCATATTGATTGCTCAAAAACTACCAATTGTATGGAAGCGGGCTCGCTGGGTCTCATATGTTGGAGAATTCTACCTTTTGTTACTGGCTCCAAGCGTCTCACCGTCTATAGCCCATTTAATTCGTGTGCACTTGTGTCAGGGCCAGAACTATTTTGTACCCTCATGCACATGCTAGAAGTTTTCTGAATTCATTTTCACGTTACAAATTGGGATATAAAAAGACACTCATATATCGCTCATTCACAAAAATAACCTTTTAAAATATTGCGAGAAAAAAGTAACGTGACACTAAACTTGCAGCCGTTTCTGGAACATATAAAGCTACGTAATTCGATGTTATTTTGTATGTTCATGCATATTTTACACCTGAAATTTTTCGTGAATCATATCTTCCAGACATATAAAGTATATACATACTTTTATTCAGTTTTTCTTGTTAATTAACACACTTCCTGTCCTTGGAAACAGTGTGCTGAATAACTTGTTTTTCTACGGGCTCGTCTACAATACTGCAAACATGAACGGCAACGTCTTCATCAACTTCTTCTTGATTGGATTGAGTGAGATACCCGCCAACATTGTCGGGTGGTGGGCTTCCCTGAACTTCGGCCGCCGCCTCAGCCAGACCGGGTGCTTCCTCTTAGCCACCGCTTTCTCAGGACTAACCATTTTCACAGGTGAGGTCATCTCCCAATATTTTATCGAGGATTCTTGTCGAACTTGATTGCTACCCCGCTTGTAAAAAGACCAAAACGATGCGGTATGTGCGGTAGGGCAGTCAAAGCTAATCAACATGTTGTGAAAACCACACTTATGTTATAATTGTTAAATCGTTGAGACAAAATTTAGTTTAACCCGGAAGGATATATAATGCATATAAGTTTATTATATCTCTCTATACATAACTAAGAATGTCCCTGAACCTCAAATACTTGCTCGTGAGCTCTAGATTGCCTGAGCTCTCAGATATTTGTGCCCCCGCAGTGCACCGACGAATATATTAATCCTCACGCTGAAAACTCGCCATCAAGACTGCCAAATTTTTTGAGTTTGCTCGAGTGAGCCCCTAGCGCCTTAATATCTGCGACTCTCATTAGAATATACGCATAAATGATCGCTGTAATGCATAACGTTGCGTCATTCGCCTTCGAATTTCCAACTCTAGTGCGTTCTCATACTTTTATCACACTCTGTAATCTTCGCTGTCGAATTTTTTTTAATTCTTGCCAGAAATAAGTATCCGCTCCTTGTAGATGATAGAAGTAGAGGTGCAAGCCCGTTAAAATATCTGTATTATTTGCAATGTTGCTTTAAACTAAATTAATGCCCATCGGGTGAAGATTAAGGAAAAAGAAGAATGCGACAGATTTAGTGGTCTTCGGTTGTATAAATTCGATGCTCAGATTGGAAATTGTTACTCCAGAATGGACGATTGCAGCTGCGAGTGCAACGTTACGTTCAGCTTTCGAGCAGAGTTCCTTAATTCCCCGCCAGTTCATTCAATCACTTAGAAATGTTATTTTTTGTTTAACGAGATGCATTGAATTAGGCATGGATTTTGTGGAACTTTGAGATGCATTCGATAAAATAATGTGTCTCAAAAGGCAGTCGTCCAGGGCGAATCCTCTTTAGAAAAGAGGCTCGTTGGATGTTCGACAACCATTTTTCCTAAATCGCATAAACCATACGATTCGCACATTGCAAGAAACAGCGTTGTTGAAATGGGGAAATAAATGTACAACATTCAATACGACTCATTTAAATAATTTTTTAAAAGAGCTTAGTTCCAAAAAGAATTGAGAACTATACTTCTGGCTGGAGTTAACTTCTCAACCTCAAGGTGATTCTCTTGAGGGAAATTTCGGCTTTGCAGATTCAGAATCACCATCAAACTCTAGAAGACTGAAACTCCTCGAATTTCACTGACGGGCAAAGATGCTTATAGATTTCGAAATTACTTGTGTAGCCAATCATTCGTAAACATTCTCACTCGCTTGAAAAAGGTGTATAGAACACTCAAGTGACGTTTAAATCAAGAGGTTAAGTTGAACAACAGTGACACCGACCGAAATTTGTTCAACGAAGTGCGTAGTTTAGGCAGTTTTTTCCTCTCTTATTTTACAGAGAGTGCGCCAGTGTGGGCCAGCACCAGTCTGCTGACAACGAGCAAGTTCTTCATAACGATCAGCTTCCTGGTGGTGTACTTGCTGATGGGCGAGCTCTACCCCACCTCCCACTGCGGCAGAGGGGTGGGCTTCGCGTCCCTATTCGCGTCAGTGGCAGGCACTACAGCGCCCTACATCGCTCAGAGTGTGAGTGCGGTCTGGGGTGGGAATGGGGTGCCTACAGCAGCTTCAATGCCTCAATATGCCCATAATTTTGAGTTTTCTACTTTACTCTCGAGACCACCCCATCTTGGTGTAAGTGGGTGAACGTTTCGGTCTTGAATTTGACGAAATCACTAGTGCAACGTTTGAAAAATGCGTACAGAAGGAAGTTTGGTTTGGATCAGATAAACTTTCTTCATATACGCATCCGAATTTTCCTCTAGCGTCAGTAATGCCAGCACCAACGATGAACGCTCTGATTGTGATTGAATTTTTTACATCTAGAATTCCCTTCGTTAAATGTATTAATCGATATCTTGATGCATCATGAATGCCATCCCCATTACAAGGAATGTTCTGGGGTATATCCAACATACATTTCAATCTGAGCAAGCTTAAAGTTTAGACGAAGTAAAATCTACAAGGAATTTTACCTCAAATCTTCAAAACGATATTAATTTTACCATATTACATAAAAAATTGCTCTTAGTAGTTCCATTCTTAAGAACTTTGCAGAGATATATTAACAAGTTTCATTTATTTTGATATTTTTTCACACTCTTTTCTTAAACATTTTGCAAAATGAAACTAATTGAAATAATTGTTTATGAGGTTGGGATAGCTATTTAAGGAACGTGAATAGACACGCTAGCGTGTAACGTGCAGAACGCGACCAGTTGTCAACAGGCTTCTCCTCCTATTTTTTAGAGTAATTTTTGCTTCCCAACTTAGTGAACGTTCTGTGCTTGTACGTACGAGTGAGTCTAGCGTCGACGAACGGGGGGACTTGAACGTTGAAAAAGGAATACTGTTTTTGAACTTCAACTCGGTATTCATTATTTCATTGTCTTACAGAAGTTCAGAATTAAGAACAATGTTCTTCGCTATCAACTTTGTACAAGATTTTAGTACTAGGATACAGGTCATTACTAGAAGGCTTACTAATGTGGTTAATCCGAAAGGGTTAATAGAGGGAACTTTGGTGCTCGTATCTGCAGTATGCTCATTTAAACGTTGCTTGAGGGTCATTTGAGACAAGCCACTGCAGCAGTTACTGCTTTAATACTACGTAAGCTTTCAAAGATCTAAGCTTGGAGAATCTCGGAAAGAAAAGAATAGATCGTTAACTGATTTTCGATACTCATATATGTCGATAATTAAATCTAGATAAACTGTACGCAAAAAACGTGTACAGGCTGCGTATCGCAACAGCAACAACTTAACCGCCATGACCTCCTCCTGAACCTTTGATTCATGTGTTGAGTATGGCTCGAACAGTAACATTGAGTGATAGCGTTTTGCTGTGTCTGAAACGATTTAACTCATCGCAGAGCAGCTGGGATATAATGAACTTTTTTGTCATGCGTCAGTGCTTTGCAACCGACGCTCAGCGACTCGAGCTAGTTATTTGCTTCAACTTTGTGAGTTTTGGCGTAATACAAACATCTAGAGTTGCTTCTTCTGTTTTCTTTGTGATAGAAATTGAGTGAATGGGAGAAAAACTGATGGTTTTGTGCAGTCGAGAGAATGGTACGGCTTACCATTCGTCATCCTATCTGCGCTCGGCCTGAGCGGAGCCGTGCTGTCGTCGTTCCTGCCCGAGACATTGGACAAGCCCATCCCCCACAACCTGGAGGAAGCCGAAAAACACTTACTCGGCCACAAATATTTTTCTTATGGGTAAGTAATGCACATTTTATAATTTCAAATTCCCTTAAGGAGAATAAATTCAAATCATGCTTACTACACCATCCTCGAGAGGCAAAGTGTAACATTATTCACTTGTAAAATATTAATATTTTAGACCATTGAATATTATTTTTGAGCCGCGAGTATAGCGGTAATTAACATCATTTAGCGAAAAGTTTTGCAAAACTAAACGTTCCTTGAGGTATGCGTGAATTTAGATTTATGGAATAATTTAGCAGAGCTTGCAGCGCTATCGATACGAGGGGAGGTCCTGGCTTCCAGTGCTTGATAGGTGGAGACTCCCGTGATGTCAGACCTGTTTGTTGTATACGATGCATTGTATTGTAATAAGTGAATGCTGTAGTAGTTAGAGTAGGCCTTCTTCTTATCGAAGTAAATTGCAGACCATGTGATTCAAGTCCACTTATTTTAGTTAGTCGTACAATGTTATATTCTGTCTTAGAAAAATCTTATATTGGTAATGTTTAAAGTAAGTCCAATCAAACACATAGAGCATTTTTTCGATTTCTAGAATATGTATAATTCCCAGAAAAATAAATACAGGGCTACGTAAGGTTTCTGGAAATTACCGGCCGATGTCAGAACAAATTTGTATTCCTGAAAAATATCTCCACCAAGTACGTTTTAATTACAAAGTATGATTCTTGAACAGCCACAGTTTTCTGTTGCCGATGAAACAGATCATTTATGCCTCCATTACAAAATTCTTTCGGTTTTGATGCTAAAAATCATTGGATGCAGATTCCACCTCTGCCTTAGATCTTGAAATTGTATTACCCAAAAAGTGTTAAACATGTTTGAAGAAATGGTCGTCTGTGCGCGAGAGATCCGGCAAATGAGAATATTGTCGTGTGTTGTATCCCAAGTCAGCGAGTTCTGAATTGCAAAGGTAGACCTCTGCTGTGGTGCCAGGAATGGTGCACAGGAAGTTGTAATGGTTAACACAAATTACAAGGCACCAAACAATTTTCAAGGGACGGCATCGTTGAGCTGTACTCAAAGTCTGACTTCAGGATGGCATGAACAACGCGCCTTGAGCTCGCATCGTCTCACGTGTCGACGCAACCCTCTCACAGAGCACGGCGATATCATCTTTATCTTATAATTTCAATACGATGCAACAATACGCAATTTTTATGATGTATTGAAAGTCGCATTTCGTAGATTTTGTATTCGACTAAAAAAAGTGTTAATTAATATTAAATTGTTATGACACTCATTTCTTGAAATTGAGGACATGTTTGTCGAGGCCGCTGAGTGAAATGCGCCCTTGACGACCGTGTGCGGTGGAAACGATGAATACATTCACCTGTGATATCATCCAGTAACCTGGACCTGCTCGTTCGACACACGCTTTACTAAAAAAATAACATAAAAATAGAATGAAAACACGTGCATGACAAAGCCTTTGTTGCATGGAGAATCTGCGTTCGCACTTTATGTTCTTTGTGCATTCCCTTATTGAAAACGAAACGTCAGGTCAAAAGTATGTATGAATCCAAATAGGTCGCACGGCTGTAATTTTGGAACACACTAAGATGCAAACTCGCTTTTTTACCCACAGAGGAAAACGATTCTGGACTCGTGCATCGTCTCTACAGCTCGCAGCGCCAACTACGGTGTCCCGAAACTACGGCACGGCCTCTGGTGCTTCCGTCGGGGACAGCGCCGGGACCGACAACCCAGCCTTCCAGGCGCTCTGAGCCACTGCAGCAGCGCCCTGTTGCTGGCGCGTGCCCATGTTGGTGTCCGTCTCTTGCCATTCATATGTACCCCGTTTTGTTGAGATCTAGATTCGCTTTGATTTAGGCCGCACTATGTAACTCGGTTGTAATGAATAAAAAACAGCTGACTCCTCCTGCCAAATTTTGAGGGTATTTAATGCGAAATTTGAACAAGTTTAATTTCTACAGCGAATGTACACTCAATTGAGTTAAGGTCAGGAGATTAGTTAGGCAATTTCAATGCATCGATTCCATGCCAGCAATGTATTTCAGAGCGTTCCTGGCCATAGGTTTGGCAGTGTTTCCCTGTTGAAACATTTTCAAAGTTTCAATAATCTTCCAGCGTGAGATTTTCTTAAAATCGTTTCTTTTTAAATGAAATGATTTGCCCTTTTTTCAGACGTTTCTATTTCACGGATGCATTGGATGTTAAACACCCTTATACCATTATAGTCCCAAGTTTGTATTTGAGACAAGAGATCCTATTCTTCCTCTGGTGAGCAGTTCTTTTGGTTCCCTAAAAATGAGTCGTCGTTTTCCCTCCAAAACTATTCGCCCTCGCGTTCATCAAACTGACAACTTACATCCAGAATTCATTAAATCGATTTGTATTATCCGAAAAAATTTTAAGCTTGCATTCGTTTCAGCGACACGTTTGAACGTTTCAGCGAAAGAGTTCTACTTCGCAAGGTTAAGTGCAGCCCACGTTGCTCAACATTTCTTATGACCATATTCTTGATTACTTTTATACATGAATTGTTAGGTTAATCTTGCTGTCCTAAGACATCATTAAGGTCTGTTGTGATGCATCAAATCCATTTTCTGGAAAAGTTACGGCTGTTTTATAAGCAGGAGCGGCCGTTCTTGCGAATGTTTGAAGTGATTCATGCACTTTCCACTCTCGAAAATTAGCCTCAATCGTATTACGGTCACCTTTAGATTAGACAATTTATGGTTGTCACAACGTTGCTTGGCGATGATCCTATTACGTATACCATATGAAAGACCCTAGCAAACGCTGTCTTGCATTACTTACTTTCTTCAGTTCAATAAGTGAATAAAATATGCAGTCAAGTGTCGCATACCAGTATTAAAAGCAAATTTTAATTAAGTAGCAATTTGCCGTACTGAACGATTCATGTTAACTTGAAAGTAAATCGTAGCAGAACGGTTTTTGTATTAAGTGTATAATTTCATACCTGTGTAGTATGTATTTATGTGTATTTTTCCTATTAGTGTGCTGCTATTTTTGTAATTAAAATTGATTACGAAACGTGTTTGCACATATCCATGCGTGACCTGGAATATTGATTTTAATTTAAAATTTTGATAAGCTTCTTGCATTTTTAGAGAATAATAAGCAATTATTTAGATACATGTAATTTCACAAAGTGTGTAAATTCACGCTGTACTGCAGTACTTCTCTTAACGTTCTCCACTCTTGATAAGCTTTTACCAATCTACAGATCTGAAAACTTTCAATCTCCCCACATGCAGATATACTTGTCCCAAGACACTTAAAGCCCCTCTATTTAAAAGTTTCTGATAGCCTTCAAAATAACTTTCATTATAAGGAGACTGACTGTTGTTTTAAACATGCAGGTGCTAGAGGAAGTAGTACATACGTTAGTTCTAGATGACCAGTAAATTTTCGCTCTAATATTTTTTGCTTGGGGTGCCTGCTGACGTAGAACCCGCCCTGTTGAACTGTGATTACGGAATCACCATTGATGCAAAATCGTCCCGCGGCAAACATATGATGCTTTACGCTTCAAAGTTTTGCGGCTGCTGAAATTGCAACTTTTGCATTGTTCGCTGGCTGAGCTCAAGTTCACCAATTCGACCTTTGCTAGGTATTACCCATTTTGAAAACGTACGCTTTCCCCTGTTCCTTCCTGTAAATTTTACATATTTATGAATTTAAATTATCATATGTACACAATTTGTGGCAGATAGATCGCAGGAGGGGAATCAGCATAAATGAGAGCTCCTGAAAGAATATCATAATTATCTATGAATCTTTGAACGTAGTTTGGGCATATCTGCGCGGACTGCACTGGAGCAGCACTTTTTCGCCGATGCGATGTTGGCATTACTTGAGCTTTAATATCAGCGAGCTTCTGAAGTAGACTATCCTTCGCTGTAGAATGATAATAGTGAAGTGCGGAAGGCCATTCGGGAGAGTCAGCAGTATTTATCCAATTTTAGCGTGAATGCTTCCAAGAATCCTTCGAATACTCACAGGTCGTAGGCAGCCAGTTGAAGAGTCTGGATCCCCTCACAGAAAACTACTGTTCATGCTGCGTTCAAATGCTGACGGACGCCCTAAAATTGAACATGGGCACAAAGCACTATTTTTCGAATCAAATGTGTTGCTTTTTGACCAACATCAGATTTTCATTTGTAAATTTCGGAACCCATCCAGAATTATATTCCACATGTACATTCTCAGATACCTTTCTCTTTTTCGTAGGGTAAAATAATTCACTCGTACAGTCTAGTCTATAAATTGCTGTGTTTCAGTGACTCGGACTATGTCGCACCGATAGAGATAAGACTATTTAGTATGGACTGTAGAAAAAAGGTGAATCTGTGCACAAGATGTGTTCTCACGCAGGGTCCTTGCGCATAAAAATATCAAGTTGAGAATGAAAAAGAAAAGGCAAAAAGTGATAACGAAGCAGTTGTGAAAATCGAAAGAAGCAAAGTGGGTACGATAGGCAGAAGTATCGAAGGCCCATCTGTAGCTGAGAGAGGTAACCTAACACCATTCGTTTCGTATTACCAGTCCCATTGCATTAAATAAACAAACCTAACCCTATTGCCAATCCTATGCTCCCTGAGGGGGTTAAATCTATGGAAATTTTAAATTATAGCTACTTGCGCCCCCGCATAAGTTCCATGACTTCTAGCACGCTTTACACACGGTATTCTAAAATAAACATTTATGAATGAATATAGCCAAAAACACTTGACTTTATCCAAGAGTGATCAAGCATTGAATTTATTGATTAATACATATCATTTTATACTGTCCCCTCAATCATTCTATAATATACCCAAATCCAATTTAATCACTTGCAATATGAGTGCAGTTGAATTTGTTACTATGTAGGATAAAAGACTATCCTTTTTACAGTTAACGTTTTCAATGCAAATCTATATGTATAGATAAGAAGTTGGATTCCAGATTCTCTCTCAATACTGCAAACGTGTTTTTGCCCCGAATTTTGCAAGGTAAAGGTGTCTAATCTCATGGTCTTATAAAAGTTTGCCTCCTTAACACTAGCAGCCTCACAACGCCCTCCTAACCCTGACCGGTGCTACAGTCGGGAAGCCACACTCCGTTTCCACCCTTCTCACTGTATGCTCCACAGCGGAACATGATCTCGCTTTTGCGAAGTGTGTCCGAATCTCAGTTTCTGCGGCTGTGTTGATGTTATGCTCTGGCTGCCCAAGAATTATGACACGTATGCGCTTGTAGGTTGAATGTATTATTCACCAAGTAGAAATTACTCAGCCAAATCTGACAGTAACTCTATCAATTGACTTTACCATCGGCCATTGGCTCTAACCCAAACCCCCCAACCCTTACGCTGAGGGTTTCATTGTAGTGGATGATATGTTACGTCATGTTAGTTTATAAACATATGATCGAATTTGATCACAAAATCAAGCCGAGTAACAATTGTAATTTATTTAGGTACGTGTCGGTGTTTTTTAAAATATTAATGTCATTGTAGAGTGGAAATCTGGCAAGTGAGAAATATGTTGGAGTACACTAACATCTAGGAGTGTGTATTTTGCAAACAGCTGATCGCCGCTGATATACGAGTTGTATGGCAGTCCAAACGGTGACACAAATCCCTGATAGAGTTCCGCTCTTGGCTAGAAGAGATCTGTAACGGTGGTTTGATATTGAATTCAGAACATGACGTGTTATTGCTGTAAACAATATTTTGGCTATGTAAACAGTATTTTAGCAATGAAAATAGGTGTGTACCCTTGGAAATTGCTTTGCCAGCTGTTGAGCAGATGCACTGAATTCTTACTATTTGTTGTGTGCTTAAAATTCTTTCTTATGTACAGCACAGACTAATCATCCTTTTTGATGCACCTCATAAAATTCCTGTACTCTGACTGAAAGCATCTGTCAACTACCAAAAGCTCCTGGGAATTATTTGGATTAAGTTACATTGGATTAAATTATATTGGATTAAATGACACTGAGTTAAGTTGCACTAGGTTAGATTAGATCAGTTTAAGCTATATTAGCTTAAGTTAATTTAGGCTAGGTTTTTTACCATTTTGTGACTATATTTCTAGCAAAAAAGCTAATGCACAAATAAAACAAGCACTGAAACATAATGATGGCTGGTCTTGTGCCTGTCAGTACTGTCTCATAAGTTCAAACTTTGGATTTCAAGGCTTGTAAAAAGATTGTATGTCTGTACCAGTATTATTGTATACAACCAATTAACTATTATGATTTTGACTTTTGTGGAACCATGATTAACAAGCATAATTTGTAGTTAACTTTTAGTAGCATTGCAAAACACCCCTGAAGTGAAACAATGATTGGATTATTTTGATGGAGAGCCTATTGCTGAGAGAGATTCCTCTTTACTTGCTGCTTTCTTAACTGACTATGTAAGCAGTAAAGAGCTTTCTTATTGGGCATGCAAACCCCCTGTAAAAATTTACACACTTTATTTTAATTTCATTCCCTTAAATGAGGTGCAGATCTGTTGAATACAGCTTGACTATATATCTGACAAGTTACTGGCATGTTGAAGTGTCTCATGGACCATACTGTATACACCAAATTATTATATTTTTAAACAATTTTACTGCTACATTGGTTACTTGTGCTGTATCATTAGCATGAGTAATAGCATTTCAGATTTGCCTAGATGGCCACTCAAATGAGTTGAGAAACTTTAGCATCAACCTTTTACGACATAAATTAAAAACATAACTACTTATGTTTAAGTGAGATTAATTACTATATAAGATTGCACTACCTAGTTTGAGCTCAAGCTTTGCAGGAAAACAATTGAAAAGGCCCATTTTATTCCATAGAACTTGTCTTGAAATATAATTACAAAAGAATCATAATTCAGGAATTGCAATGTGTTTTAAATGATCAATTAAGCACTCATGATGAATCATGGTGCTGTATATAGTGTTTATATTTATGGATTTAAACTTTACTTTTTACTATTCTGTGTTGTTTTTCAGTTTTCAGAGTTTAAATAATACTGACCACTATGGTCAGTGGAGCCCCCACAGTCACAGGATTGTCTCCTATAGAAGGAGTACCTGGTACTAAAGTCACCATTAGGGGTGAAAATTTAGGAACTCGACCAGAGGATCTTGTTGGTGAGTCATCTTACTCTATTGTTTAAAGTATTGCATTTGAAAATATGTTTTTAAAGCAAAATTATTTTTGTGTAGGGATCTTGTTACCATTATTGATAATAATACAAAGCTGATGAATTGGCAGTTATGTGTACTTGTCTTCCAGGTAATATTTCTGTGAAAAATGCTTTGTGGAGTGTTGCACAGCTGACAATGACATTGTGAAAGTAAACCATCAGTTCCAGAGGGATCTCGTGAAAGAAGCTCTCACAGGGGTCTCCTATTGCCAACAATCCTGTATGCCTTTCACTGATCTTTGAGTAAGGAGTCAAGAAACTTTTGTGTGTCAAGGCTTCATTTTTATTTTTCTTATTGGAACTGTGAACCCTGAACCATCCTTTCTATGTGAGAGGAAATGATCTGGGAATTGAATTTTGTAATTTATGGGAAAAAATGATTGTCAATACATTTTTGAGCTTCATTGTGCAGAAGTGTTGAAGTTCATTATTATTCAACAGTTAAATATGGGAGAAAACACTATTTATGATACTAATTCTCATTTCTCATTTTAAGTTCATCATTGCCAAATTGAAGGTATTATAAATATGCACCTTTGTGTGTTTAGAAAACTATTTATATTTCTTGAGACTAAGCCATTGAGAGCTTTAATCTAATTTGTACTAACAGTTTTTTTTTCTAGGTTTAGTGATATGTGGTGTGGACTGTTTGCTGACTGCAGAATGGAAGTCGAGCACCAAAATAATTGCCCGCAGTGGAGGTGGCAATGGCAAAGGAGATGTAATAGTCACTACATTATCAGGAGGGAGAGGCTCTTCCACAGTGCAGTTTAGAGGTTGGTGTTTTTCTCATTTTTCAGAAGCCATTACACAAGCCTGAATTGAAGCAATCCTCTGGGACATTTTAAAATTGCTATACTTGATTAATCATATGCTGTCTGTGCAAGGTTTCCAACTCAGACTCCTTGACACTATAAAATTTTACTCACCCTGTCAACATGGCTGAAGCAGCTAAGTTTATTTTAAATATACATGAACAATTTATTATTACCTCTCACTCTTGATTCCCTACTTCTTCAACTCCAGCTCTGCAATCCTGTCTATGTGCTGTGCAGGTAAAGAAGAAAATTTGATTTTTGTGTAATGGCAGGCTAGTCTTGGGTCACTTAAAAGAAGGCCTCAAAGAAATTCAGGAAATTAGGATGTACTGTTAACTTGAATATCTTCATTTTTATCATTTCCAGATCTGACATCTTCTTAGTTACACTTATAAGTTGTAATGAATTGCATAGTCATAGCAAAAATGAATTAAAATATGTACATATTTTAGCATAAGGTATCTACTTACAAAAATTCAATAAAAATTATCTTGTTTTCTGACCAAGGAATACATTTTATGCTAACCTTAAAATTTATTTGAAAATTACCTGTCTGTAGGCATTTTCAACATAACTGCTGCATGGCTTTCAGTCTTGTGAAGGTATGATTGCTAGTGGTGTATACCACTGTTGATGTATGAATTTAAAATTAGGATCTCCAATAATGATTTAAGAGGGAAAAAATTTCCAAGCAAATGAGCTGTTTCAAAATTCGATATATTCAACGGTGAAATTCTAATAATATACTCCTAACCATGAAGAGATACACAAGGACATTATTTGGGAAACTAAGAACACTTGAATATTTCAATGTCATCCTGAAGATGGGCAATTACATTGATCATCTGAATGTATTCCAGGATATCAGGAAGTGCTGAGTGCCGTGAAGGAGTCTGCTGTGTGGGTGGACGAATCTATTATTCTTCAGCTTTCATTTGGACGACAGCGCCCACTATCCCCAGGCCCTGTTCTCCATGAAGATCCTCTCGGCCTCTCGGTGGAGGGCAACACGTGAGTCTGAGGCTGGCCTTCAGCAAACAATTGGTGCCCAATGAAGGTGGACGCAGTTTGTGATGCAGTTTTTAGAGATCTTCAATGCAGGCATTCATTTTATGAGCGTGAACAAAGCCACCTCTACTTGCTATAAAATCAAAACTTAATCTATTCTGCTAAACTATGAGTTTGAGTATCAAAGTGCAAACTACACACATTACTAAAATTAGCTCCAAAATTCGACTGTTTAGCCTCTAACCAAGTCTTGCCTATGATTGTTAGTGTTGAACTAGTAATTTTATAGGTGTATGGATAGTTTTATCATTGTATATCAAAAATATGGATACTCATATTTTTTTTTTTTTCATCCTGGAAACTGCTTATGATTTTGCTAAACCAAATACTGTCAAAGCCAGAGCAATTAAATTTCGATGTTTTTGATATGTCCATGTATATATCATAAATTCTGAAAAAGACACTTGAGCATATCTTTAAAAAATCATAGAATTGCTAGTATGAAACAAAGAAATTTTGTTGTAGATACCCAATGAAGGGGACCGACTATTTATGTGTATAATCAATTGAGAGTTTAATGTTGCCCTTTACAGAGTTTACAGAGGGTGACGTACAAACTTGCAACCTTTTAGCCACAAACTGAGCTCCATTCAGTCACCTTGTCTACTAAAATGTTTAGTTTATTGAATTAAAGTAACCTTACTAATATAGTGCTGAAAGGTGCTGCTTGCTTGACAATGTAAGAAATATCTGGTCCCAAGGTTTTGGAAAAGGGTAATGGATCTGTAATAAATAATGCTTAACTGAATCAACATTACAATGAAAATTCACCAAGGACAGCATGAAGTTGGCATGCGCTTTGCTGCTTGTTGAATGATGGCTGTTGATGCGAGTTTGTCACAAATGGAATCTAAAACTGGAAAATTCGCTTGCTATTCGCTTTTCATGCACAAGATCGCCATGCTACTCATTTTCCCTAGAGAGGTGAATGTGAGGGATTTAATAGTTTAGAACTTGTACTTACTGATACCTTAGCGCTAGGCTCAGAAACTAATGAAAAATATGTGATCAGTCTAATCATATATTCTGATGCTCTGCAAAATTCTTAGAATGGGGAACTTAATGTTGCATTAGAGAGTTTATGATTACAAGTGAGAATGTCAATAGGCGTGATGAATTTTTTCTCCCTATCAGTAATACCATCATAAGAATACCACAAGCATTTAATTTCTAGTAAAATAATCCTTCAAAAAGATGATTCATTTTTTTGTGGGACATACTGAATAACAAGCTAAATCTCATGCTTCATTTTTTTCGTAGGAGCTCAAAAACTTGTGAAGAAAACTTATTCCAGAGCTGTACCTTGTGTGCCTGATACGTATTAATTTGATATTCATTAACCAGGTTATAATTTGGTAATAGTTAACACTCGTAGATAAAAATGTTCAATCTCAACATCTTCTAATGAGATTGGTCGTTAATTGATCAAATGCTGTCAGCTGTAGAGGGACCGGATCGTAATGGTGTCAATTTTACAGTTACTAGAAGCAAAAGACCAAAAATCTAATTCTCAACCTAATAAATCTTTTTCGTATAGAAGATTAATCTTCCAGATAGCTCTGCGTAAGTGCTTCAATATTAATTAATTGATTTAAATGTGAATATTGGCTTTAGTAATCATACTACGCACTTAGTGGGATGTTTCTGCCCCCCCACAGAGCGAGTGAGCTGGAAGCAGACCTGCCATCGCTGTTCCCTGGCCAGAGCGGTGACCTGTCATCCAGTAACTTCAATGCTGCCTGGTTTCTGCTTGAACACCACCGCGCCACCGGCTTTCTTGATCTCAAGGCTGGCCTCCAGCACCTCGAACGCAAGGTCAATTCTCAGAAAGAAGGCCAAATTTCATTCCTGAAGGCAAACGTCGGCTCTGTGCTGGAGCAGCTCGACACGCTTCTCGAACTCAAAACCCTCTTCGAGAGCGATGCTGCGGACATGCGCGTCAGCATTGACACTCTAAACTCGGCCATCTCGAGTGAGTTGGGATTCTTGGTGCGTCTTGCAACTGCAGCAGTTCACCAACAGCACATTCTGCGTGCTGCAGTCTACCTTCGATGGTCCGCATTTCGCGTCGGGACAATTTCCGGAATTAGGGCACCTGTTGGGAAATCTGGATAAATCTGGACATCTGTTGAGAAATCTAGGCTACGGAACGTCAATTCAACATGAAATCTGAAACTGAAATAGGGACAAGGGGGGAGGGGGAAGGGGGAAAGTGTCAACTTTAGTGTTTAATGATCAAAGGAAGAAGTTGTTACTGTACATCAAGGTATCGGTTAATTTTGTCATGATTACTACTGCTATTAAACTATGAATTAGAATCCTTTCATAGCATTAATAATCATAACGTAAAAGTGGATGACATAAAAACGCCAAAACCTGAATTTTCAGTTCTAAACACTCGTGTACAAGAACCATGTGTATTGCATGTATCTTCAGTTTGTTATTTGAAAATTGTGTATTGATGAACTTCTTCTTGACTCAGAGTGCAAAACGGAGGCAGATCAGCTCTTTGAGGACGTCCTGCGGCGGAAGGACAAGGCTGACAGCACGCGTAATGCCCTCAATGTGCTTCACAGGCTAGTGAACTTTTTCTTCCGTATTAACGTACCTACACGGCCCTCATTGCAGCTGATCTTACAATTACTGTGTCACAGATTCGGATCTTCAGTCACCTGTCATTTTAGTATACAGGGTGGGCCATAAGGAAGGTACCCTTACCCACGACGGTAGCACTGATACGCTGGAAAAGCTCTGCACCCGTTGTGGTACTAGTGATGTAATAATTTTGAAAGGAGTTCTTACTTATGGCCCACCCTATATAAAGATCGTTGAACTATTCAGTACGTTGCTGTAGATGTAGATAACTTTCTGGTGCTATTGGTTTGTGTGCCTGCACAGACACGTGTGTCTGTCAGCCAACGCTGAGAACACGGAGAGGCAACTAGTGCAGTCACTGTGACTGAATGCCGGCTTGCCGCGCAAAATTAGTTCATATGCTGTGATACTCAGTTGAAATGCTAAGATCAGTTATCGTCAGAGGTGAGGGCAATAGCTCGACGTAGGTATACAGCAAGTTAAACTCATGCTTATCTGACTGGTTGGAAGAGAAGCCTCATTAGAAAGGGTTTGTTCTCGCGGATTAAAAGAGAAAGAGGTCAAAATCACGCGCCTGTCTCACTCGCAAGAACGAAAGTGTTCATGTGATGACAATGCCAGACGTCAGGATATGAACATGTGAGTTTTTCTATCGGCTTAAAGTATTGGACTCTAGGGAGCGACCGTGTTTGTGTCAAATGTTGTGTGGTTGGTCTTTGATTCCCTGAAACAGTGTCATTCATGTCAATACTTTTTTTTACCTGTGTCAGACTTTCTTGTGCAGCTACACTTAGGGTAGTTGTATTGTAACGTTTTCTTCTCTCTGGTACAACTTTTTTCCTGTCATACTAGTAAAACGTTTTTAGTATGACTATTTCTTAATTGTTGTTTGATTGATATTCTTTTTTGCAGGTTCCGTTTCCTGTTGTATTTGCCGGTGTCGATTGAGCGAAACATGGCCGAGGGCAACTACGATGTGATCATCAACGACTACGCGCGGGCCAAGAGCCTGTTCGGCGACACGCAGGTGGCGCTGTTCCAGCAGTTCAGCGCGGAGGTGGAGCGCCGTATCGATCAGCTTCGGCAGGTGCTGTGGCAGCAGCTGCGCAAGCTGCCCGCGCCTCTTGAGCATCACAAGAAGATCATCAGGTCAGTGGGGCGCTGCAGTGCTTTGCTGCACTCTGCGCGTTGATATTCATGGCGACTCGCTCACTGATGAGGCATAGGGACATTAAGATCTTATTGCGCCTGATTAATTGAAGCTCTTTTCTTTTACTCCCTGCATCTGGGGTAACTCCCAAGTATGCAGCAGTGATATTGTGACCTCCTAACGCCACCGGCCGTAGAACAGTGGTTGCTACTGACCAGCCATACATTCTCCTGGCCTTAGTGAATTAGACTACTTACAATGAACCTAAAGCCACTTGATGAAGTAGTAAAGTCGCAGGGGTGTTGTACAGGAACTTGCAGCACTTGGAGAGCAGCGGTGACCCTGCGTGGGAGTCGCTGCTGAGTCGACAGTCCCACTTGCTGGCTCTGCTCCACTCCACCAGAGACGCGTCGCTGGCCAAGGAGCTCGCTGACCGCGACCATGGCAGTGTCGAGGATGGTGAGGGTCTCGGAGATGAATTATACACGGCTGGCTGTAGAGTTTTAAAGTGGCTACCGTGGCGTTGTTGGTGAGCATATCAGGTGTGAATGGTGTACTTCTGTTGTGGGAGGTGACTTACTGTGACTGTGGTGGGGTTGGTGCCGAGTGTGTGAGGGCTGAGAGTGGATGTGGGGAAGAAAAAGACAGATGTTAGAAATTGGATCTGTGCCTCACACTTGTGTTTGTGTATGATCTTGGCGCGCTTGTCAGTGTCGTGACTCAAAATGAGTTCATATCCTTCATGGAATTTATGGAAATTTGGTGCTTATATTACAAAGGCAAATGTGGGCATGTTCTACCTTTTTCTACTATTTGGTATGTTTTGCGTTTGATATTCCCTTGTTTCACTCCTCAGAAGGCACAGGATAGGCAATAGGGTTAGGTTATTTATTCTTTATCGTATGCTATGGGGACTGACGTCTCCAAGGGGGCACATTTGGGTTACTTCAGCTATAGATAGGCTTTCGGGACTTCTATTTTTCGTGCTTACTTTGATTCTTTCAATTTTGATTTCGTCTCTGCTGTATCTTTTTTGTATTTTTTTCCTATTTCTTCTTAACTTGCTGTTTTTATGGTCAGGGAATCCGGTGTGGAGACTCAACTGTGCATAAATTCTACGTTTCCTACAGTCGATACTAGATGGTCCTTTCTTCTCTTCGGTCTCTTAGTATCACATTTCATGTGACTAGGGAGCTTTAAACTAACAAATAATCTAATCTATCGATTCACTCGTGGCTCTAATTATTTAGCCACCGTTTGTATGTGCTTGGCAATACTGACCACGACATTGACGGAGTCGTGCGTGTGTGCGGTCGCCGCAGCTGAGACAATCTTGTGCGCTGTGCAGGGGTGGGGCCGCCGGGCACCGGGGGGGGTGTCACTCCGGCTGCCAAGTACAACCAAATAATGGCGTCTGCACTCGGCGACTACCAGGTACCCTTCTGCTTCATGTCGATCGTGTGCTCAGCTCAAATGGCGACGTGGCATCGAGTCCGTTGTGTGAGCTAGGCAGCAGTCAAAGTAAGGTTCATTAAGTTGGACGAGCCCAGGGTGTTTTTGGCGAGACGTGTTCTTACTGACTCTTCTCCATCTGCTGAGTTATATTCTTACCTTAGTTTTAATTATTTCTGCTGAAATTTAGTTCGTGTTATTGATAGCCTAGCTGTACCACCAATGGTTTTAAGATGAACTATAGTTGCCTTTCTATACCCAAACGAGGTGTATTAGGACAAGTTCCAGCTCCGACCCCATGCATACAACACGTTCCCTACGTGTTTGGCCACCGATGCACCAATCAACCACTGTTGCGTAATGGTTTCTCTGGGTGCCAGTGTGCATTGGATTCGTGCTTAGAGATAACCCTCATTTTTGAATTGTTGAAATAACCAAATACCATTCATCCGAGTAAAAAGAAAGAGGAAAGATAGTAAAAGCATGTCTAACTTTAAAACACGACAGTGTCTCTTATTTCAAGACACAAGAGAACTGATTTAATAGCACGTGGGGTAATACATGTACATAAATTGGTGAATTATTCCTTGTGGCGGCCCTGTGCGTTCGCAATTTATCCGAGATGAGTAGAAAATGACCTGCGTAAGTCAGAAATGCACTTGCGGGATTTTATCCCATTCTGATTTTGATTTTCCTTGGGATTTTCCAAATTTTTAATTATATCTGGTTTCGTTGCCATGATGGCCTAGATACCTACCGAAGTCTGGAGGCGGAGGTCATTTTCTTGGGAGATGAAGTGAGGGCAATAGGACTTCAACCAGTCGCCTGAACATTTAATTTAGCTTCACAATCGTAATTTTAAGTTTGTCTATTCAGAAGCCTTTTAGTGGAAATCTACTCTAGAAGTATACATGTATGTTTGTGGGCAATAAGAGGTGAATGGTTGCAAAGAAGAATATAGGAGGTATAAAGCTTAAAAACAATTGCCTCTCTGAATTAGAAACACCCAGTGCTGGAGAGGGGACGCTTCCAGGCATTAGGGCAGCAGCAATCGAGGCTCACTGCAGCTAGGCTCTAGTTTCCTCGTTGCCCATGCTGGTCTCGCGCCGACTTTGTGCATCTTCCTTACAGTTCCGAACTTAGACCATCATATTTTGGCAAGGCTTAGGGGGAAGTCGTTCATGAAACTGAAAAAAAGATGCTGTCTTGATTGTTTTGGAGATCTTTGTAAATCAAATTTTCTCGCGAGCTTTGTGGAGGCAAGGTATTGTTTTAGAGTATTACTTGGTTCACAGCAGGAAGCGAGTCGTATAATCTAGTCCTTATATATATCCTCAAATTGTCCCTTCATATTCAGATTTTGATACTTGCTTTCTGATGAGATTTAGTAATCCACATGTTGCAACAGATAATATACGTACAAAGTTCATGTTACTGCTGCGTAATTTACGAGTTGTTCATGTGATTATAATGCGGCAAATGACACGTGGCGTCAAGGGTATCTTTTGTGCGTCAGAACAGCGCTCCAGTTCGCGTGGTGTTCGTGGAGGCGATGTGCGACGTGCTGAGCGAGCACTTCCCTGACCTGTGGCGCCTGAGCCAGGCCTACTTCGGTGGGGAGCTGCTGCCCCACGATACCCAGCTCGACCCCGCCAAGCAGCCCCACTGCAAGGTCAGCCCCAGGCGCGTCAACTCCGAGTGGTCATTTGACAATGATCTCGTGTTGGGAGCGTGATTGGCTCACTCGAAATGCAAGAGTGTTGTGCTCATGGTCCTGAATCGCACGTACAGGGAGGCTTGAAACATGAAAATTATGCTCTTGTGAGCGAAGTGTCGCCTAATCCTTTCGCTGCCATTGGGATGATGCGTCTTAACGAAATTGATGAAATACCTGGTTATAAAATGCCAATAGGGTTATTTATGCCTAATTGTCCTAGGCCTAACTTTTCACTTAATTTTTTAAGATGTTCTTATTCATTCCTCATGACTTATTTGAGAAATTGTGCGGGTGCAAAGCAAAAACTCGCATCTGAAGGAAATAAATGTTCTGGAGCGAAAGGGTTAATTTGCAGTCTGAATCAGTGCATCATCTTCGCACGTTCTGTGGTGCGTGGAATCTTTTCTGTATACCCGTCATCCCTTCAGGACTGAGTGCTCTGAGCGAACTTTGTTTCAGCTTAGCCAGGGGACTCGGACGCTCTGGGGCAATATCTAGGAGGCTGAGCTCCACAAGGTGCTCGTAAAGTTTTGAACAATAAAATACTTTGTTTAAAGCAACATTTTACAGTTTTAATAGTAAAATGAAGGAATATTCCGGAAAAAGTAGGCTTGAATGATTTTGATTGCATACTTAAATTTGAGCGTCATTCTTGAATCCATTTATATCAGTGGCATCCATTCGTCTGTCGATCCTGATGCATTATGCTCGGGAGCGTTCGTATGTTGCTTTCCATCTCAAGTGTGTGGCATCGCGTTATTTTATAACCATCATTTACGCCGGATGGTCACTTTGACTTCAACGTTTTTGTGGCTGGGCGTAGTTGGAGTTTGACTTCAGATCAAGAAGTTAATAGATTCAGTGACAGGCCAGAAAAGATTATTTTGCCGCGCACGTCAACAGCCCATCTAAACCAGGGGCCGAACGACGACTTGCCTTTTCGTGCGGGTTAGTCCTGTCTCCCTTATCGTATCCTGTATGATACACTTCGTACGAGCGTGTCTAAATCAAACAGTGTGAGTATGGAACACGTTTCGTCCATGTTAATAGCAAGTAAACAAGATCTTCCTTTAGTTGTAATCGTGCTTCCGTCGAGGGAGATGAAATGTCACGTATTCTTCTTATGAATACATAGGAATAATTTTTGTGGATGTTTTTTTTTAGTTTAGGTTGTAGAAATACGTTATTCAAGAGAGAGGGGGTCAACTAATCAGTTTGAGAGCAGACGAAAACGGCATAGGTAACAATTGCGCAGTGCCACCGTTTGCTCGTGATTGTGGTCAGTCAAACTTGCATAACTGCTGCCTGAACAGCTATTTGGGTTTACCCAAAACGTCAGTTTCTCTCCCGACTGGAGATGAATCATTGTTGTTCACCACTGCTCCAGTTGAGTACCTAGTGTTGAAGAATCTCAATGGAGCTGCTTCTAAACGTCGAGGCAAAGGTTGCGGCGTCATAGAGAAACAATACCTGGAAGGAACAGCTATGTGTTCTTGTTCTGCAGTCGCTGCTGCTGGAGGTGATCAGTATCTACGGCCACCTGGTGCGGGGCGCCATCTTGGGCCTGGCCGTGCCCCTGGAGGCGAGGGACGGCGACCTCGCCCAGTACTACAGGTCTTGGCCGGAGACGCCTGTGTCGGTCATCACTCCCTGGATGCCTCAGGTGACGCGTTGCTCGTTGTGTGCTGCCATTTCTTGTTGTCATGGAAATTTTACTGAGAGGTCGATATTTTCCGGTCTTCAATAGCTCGTTGTGTGTGCGAGTGACGCCTTTGATGAGGTGAAGTGCATCGCCAACTTGTGAGCGACGTGGTATCGTTGAAAATACTGCTGTCGCCTTCATGGTTGGTTGGCTGTGAGATTGTTCACGATGCTTATCTTGCACAATAACTGGTGTTCGATAAGCGGTTTAGGTGTAAGGTATCGTCTCACACTAATTCAAGTTTGTTGATTTTTTTTAATAGATTTTCATGCAGCTTGCCTGCTTCGTATTATTTGTAGTGTAAAATTCTACTGTGTATTTTATTTTTCCATTTCGCGTTGTTTTCCACATACTTTTTTGTAATGCAAACCCTTGTTCCTGAACCATTGCAAATTATGTATTAAATGGTTGCTAGTATGTGGTCACCATTTTGACCTTAGACGTGTTAGGAGCTATGTAAACGAGAAGACTTCATTTGACAGGTGATCCGCCTGGTGCGCAGCTGCCACTCGACGCTGCTCACACTCGACCTGCCCAACGATGCACTCGACATCGTCTCCGGCCTCCTCCTTGAACTCAGGTGCCGTGCCGCCTCTGTGGCCTCAGTTCGAGGGCTGCGCAGAGCTGTGACCGAGGGCACTCGCCCCGAGGCTGCTGGGCTGTGCTGCTCTGTATCAGTATCGCAGTGTTGTATGGCACCGAGGCCGACAGGGGCATTTTATCGTCGGAAATGAGGCGGGCATCGTGAGACATGGGTGTCGCGGAGCTTGTTTGCAGTATGTGTTGTGTTTTATAGCGCTAAATAAATGATCGGGCAATGATGAGCCACGAATGAGGACGAGAGGCTTTTGTCTAAAAACAAACAGAAGGTGCGTTCGATTAGAAGGACGATCGCAGTAAGCTATTTTTGCCTCGTGTGAAATTGAGCTTAATGTTCGGGTACTTGAAGTGCGTGTCGTTGTTTAGATTGCGGTTGTCCACACAGTATTGCACAGATTGTCTACGTCTCCTTCAATTATACTCCCTTAAAAATTATTACACTTTCTTGATGCTGCTTGAATGCAGTCTTAATTTGATCGTATTGTGAAGATTACTTTACTCGAGCGAAACCATAACTTAAAACTCTAATTGGAATAAAAGTAATGGAAAAATTTACGCTACCATCAAAAGCACCGTTCTTCGAGCCAAGCGTGAAGTGTGTGGCATTATAAATGATGAAATCCTCTCGGGCTCCGAGGAAGTGTCCGTTAGCGTGTCCTGCAGACGCAGCAATTGGCCATGTAGATGGTGTCCACAGTAAGGGCCTCCTCGTGAGAGCTCAGTACCGCTCGTATCTGTCTCACTGTCGACCATTCACAGGCTGTTGTAAATTTGGTTCTTCATTGAACTTGGGCCTACTTTCCTGGGAATTTCATCTTTGGGAGTGCATGCCAACGTAATGTGAACCTCCTGTACTAACGTCTCATCCTGTAGAAAAGGCCGTTTTACTAAGCATTTATTTATTCAAGGTAGTGTGTGCCGCTGCCTGAATAACCAGGCTGATATAACCATGCGTACTAAATATTCACAAAGTCCTTTTGCCCTCTCGATTGCTGCAAGTTTTAGGCACTGATCCTGGAGTAGTAGTCTGAAATTGTTTCTTTGCTCCAAAGCGTCGTGCAGTGAACAGAGTTGTTCGTATCGCGTAGCTGAGACTTGTCGAGGAGGCTGAGGCCGGGGAGCCTGATGCATTTTCTACATGAACTAGAGGGAAGTGGCATGCAGCATTATGCCTAGACCATCGTATTCCTACTGGGAAAATCATTTTCTATCATGTGCAGTATTATGAAATATTGATCGTTTTGAAATTAGGTATACGAAATAGTTTCAGATACAAGCCGATTGGTGTGACTTGAATTTGCTCGTTTCACTGCCGACTGAACGCTTTTAGACATTTTTGTTCTTTTGGTTTGGGGTTCGTTCGTCACGCAAAGTTTGAACTGCTCAGCTCAGTGTCCTGTGAGGTGCCTCATGCCACGGTAACTATGGCTTGGTCGCATTATTTTAAAGGCGAGTGCACTTGTTTTAGGTGTGGTGTTCTAGGACTCCTTCATGAGAACTCTTCATTTATACTTCTTGTCTTACGTGGTTGCGGGGGCTCCTGCAGAAACGCGCCAAATATGATCTAGGTCACACGCGTTGGTTGTTATACGAGTTGTGTCAATAATTATTTTAACACTTGGACACAGAGTGCAGTGCCTGCAGTGGCTGCTGCAGCAGACGGTGGAGCATGCGAGGAAGCTGCACTGGCGGGAGACGTGGGTGCTGGAGGAGCCTGACGACCCTGCGGCCCCGGGCTACACTAACCTGGTGAGAGCTCCTCCGTGCACGGTGCAGCTTTTCTTGCTCGACTTCCTTCAGTTGGGCTCTGATTGGACGCCATACAGTGTGTGATGGTCAACTCCTGTACCTGATGAGTCGAGACTCTTTCGAATTTACTAAGTGCCGACAGGTCAAAACGCATTATATGTTATTCGTTGCTCAGGAACTTTCTTGTGGCCGCTGCTATTGTTGAGGTAAATAGAGAAGTATAAGGAATGAATAAATTGAAGAAAATAATCTCGAACAGTTTCTTGCGATAAGTTGAATCCTCACCTGAACCGTACATAAAAGAATGAGAATGACGAGAAAAACTAAAGTAAAGATATGTATTCCAAGAGGTGAAGAAGTGAGAATCTAGGTATATGAAAAAAACAGCAACTGCTCCCTTGGACCTCAACTCCATAAGGACGGGAGGTCTCTGATGACCTCCAGCGGTGGGTACAATAACCAGCCTCGAAATGAGAGTTGCATCATCTCGGTTCAGTCAGGCATGACAGGATCCTAATTATCGCATTCTATTTATTGATTGAAACAATCTCCTGGTGTACGAGAATTGCGCGACTGTTTTGCAGTGGAGAAATTTACATTGTGTCTTTTGTATCTCTGGAGACGCGAATGATGGCGTTGTGAAGTGCACTTTTATATGTTTGTCAAAAAAAAGCATCACTGGTGAAGTTTTTGCGCTGATTTTTATTTATGGACTGTCCTCCGCCAGAAAAAACAACAAAAATAGAAAAGAATGATACATGTTCAAGTTGTTTCATCAAGTATTTACCGAAGACCTTATTTTTTATTTTTAGTACTCCACTTACCAGAGCTAAACGGTTCCTTATATGTTACCACTACGTCATTAAAAGCTTGCTTCTGGAGTTATCATTATTTATTTCTAGAGGATTTTTTTCC
This sequence comes from Orchestia grillus, assembly GCA_014899125.1. Classification (NCBI taxonomy): domain Eukaryota; kingdom Metazoa; phylum Arthropoda; class Malacostraca; order Amphipoda; family Talitridae; genus Orchestia; species Orchestia grillus. The sequence continues at coordinate 32,746 of VOMN01133601.1, read as the reverse complement.
TGATGTGAGTGGAATGTCACTGCGTTCACAGCACCGACGAGTAAAAGTTTCTGTGTGGCGACTGTATTCTTCATTCTTTTTTCACTTTGAGAAGCGCTTTTGAGTGCCGTGACAGCGGCTACTGTAGTGTGGGCACAGTACTAGTGTGCATTTCAAGAACCTGTGTTTGATGCGCTCATGTTTCTTGGCCCCAACGTGCATCCAAACTTTACATTCTTCAGAATTTTGTACGGGGTGCAGCAGAAATAACTCGCACATTTCAGAGGGGGATTGAAATGAAGTGAAACTTGGTATCCCCATAAATTTTGCATTTTCCAAATACACGTATTTACAGTCATTTTTATTTAGGTTTTTTACAACGTTTATACTTTGAATTATGGCCTTGACAACTGATGTACATTTGGAGCCCCCTTTTAAAAGTAAGAGTTTTTTCTACCGCACTCTTGTTTATACGGCGCCCTCGCCTCTTAAACGCTTACGTTGGTCATAGATATCTTCTGAAAGCACGCGCACATGTCGCAATTTACCATATCTTGACGCTTAGTTTATTTGACCTGCAATCAGGTCTCACCCTCTCACATTTAACCCGCGTGTCTCGTAGAAGTTGAGGTTGTTCCCTGCTGCAGCCGAGCGTGTTCGAGAGCGTGGTGCTGGAGGCGGGCCAGCTGGTGAGGGAGGTGGTGGTGGAGTGCGGGCCCCACGAGACGCCCATCCTGCAGCTGGACCACGTCAAGAGGAACCTCAGCACGCTCATCCACAACATTGTGGTGGCGTTCACCCAGGTCAGAGTGGCTGCTTAGCAGTTCTTTCACTCGCACCTGGTGTGTCCATCGAGGTCTTGATGAGAGAGCAGTTCCTTCCACTTATGGACTTTTGAACTGGAAAATGAACAGAGTAAAGATTCACGTAAATACCTGTATTAAAGGGAGTCCTTGTATTACGAATCACCATTCCACATTGTTCTATTATTTTTTCCCTCCTTCAAGGGGCTTAGGATAAGCAATAGGGTTAGGTTAGTCTATCGCGTACCATGGGGATTGGCGTCCCTAGGAGAGCACTGTTAGATTACGGCAGGATTAGATAGGCGTTCAGTCTTTCGTGCCCACTTTACTTACTTCAATTTTCACACCTTCTTTCCTATCTCTTCTTTCTCTTTTCTTTCTTATCCTTCTTAACTTGCTGTTTTTATGCTCAGGGGATGTGGTGTGGGAACATACCTTGTGCGTAGTTTCCCCGTCCTTAACGATCTATACTAGATGGTCCCATCTTTTTTTTCGCTCTCGTGGGATCACATTTCATGTGGATAGGGAACTTTAGACTAGTTAATAATTATCGATGAATTGGGAGCTTTTCGTTTCTTTGAGGTTGTCCCTGCCACAGCAACTCGCTCATATCTGATGCGATGTTAGCAAGCAAAACAAACACGTGGCATTGGTTCACTTTTATCCATTCTTCTATAGTAAACAAATCACTTCTAGTGTGTAGTTTTTTTGTTAGTGAGCTATAATTTATCTCGTAAAAACCATTGACAAAGAAATGCCCTCGACAAAATACTTAGAAACATTTTAGAAATATTTATTTACCACAAGTAATTTACATCAGATACAGGTTACAATCAAATGAGGCATGACGAAGAACCGGGATCAGGATGCATACCACATGTGGGCCCGAATAAGCTACAAGGCTTGTAGGACAACTTATATGTAGATGAAGAATAATATTTATGTGTATTGTCTTGAAGAATAATTCATGAACATTTTTTCCAAATTATTTTAAGTGAAATGTATATTATAAATTAATTACATTTCACACTCCTTCATTTTTTATTTTCTATCTACTTTTGACAAGATTGCCGATGCTTCTTTAATAGAAAGTATCCCAATTTCGACTCGACGGATTCTTCCAACCCAGCCCGCCATTCCACGTCATTATTGGACTCGAAGCATTCCAAAGCGGCTGAACGATGTCAAAATTTGACAGTGTCGGGCAGGTAGAGCATTGGTAATGAAATCCTAATTTCAATTCGAGTTCTTGAATCACCACTCTGATCATACTGACAGTGGGACGAGCGCTGCAGTCCTGGTAGCGTAGCTCTCCATTGGCCTTGCTCAAAACTCTCTTTGTGAACTCGTCAATTTAAGGAACCGGTAGCGATTGCTGCGCGTGGATTGTTGTTGTTTTCTCTCAGAATATGTCGCTCAAAGGCGTCAAATTTCTGAGCCTTCGCTATTGGGGGAGGGCTGTTTACGGCTGTTTTTGATTCAATCCATCTGCTCCTCCAATTCTCTTGTTGTTTCGTGTAGGTTTTTGTGAAGTTTATTCAGTCGCTCTTCAATGAACTCAGGTGGTCGATTGGTGTGCGGCTGTCGTTGAGGTCAAACTTCACGTTTATGGAGGTCGAAAACCAACGGAGGGCAATTTTTGAGGCATTAGGGATTTATTTCCTATGCCCATCACAAATTTTATCGGTAGCTTCTACTTTCTAATCATCTCAATGAAATGCATATATAAAATAAAAAATACATCCAAAAAATCCAAGTCATATTTTTCACGGAGATATCTTATATTCTTCAAAGCTTCTTGGTACCTGCTCGTGAAAAGTTAGATTTATTCAGCAGTGTTGTGCTGGCAGGTGCAAAAGCTAATCCATGCACCAGTGCCACACTGCACTGAGAGCTCCATTGGAGTGCACGTGCATGGACTTGTGTGCAGGCCCTAGAGCAGCTGTGCCTCAGCGATCCCGACGACGACCTGAGTCCCGGGGCACCGTCGCACCCCCCGCCGGGCTCGGAGCAGCAGCAAGGGGTGACCCCACCTGGCTTCGAGAAGCAGCTCCTGATCACCCTCAGCAACTGCGCTTACATGAAGCAAACCGTCCTCAAGAGGATGGCCGAGGCCCTCGTCAAGACCGGCTACCCTGAGGGAGAGGTCAGTTGGGTGCATGTTATATTCTTATGTTGCGCCAGCGCTCGCTAGGCGCCTGGACAGCCGCGTGGGTAAGATGCTCGACTGCGGTCTCAGAGTGGTCGCGAGTTCGAGTCCATTTGGTGCTAGATTTCCCACTCAGAATGAGTGTGAAATGGGTACTTCGATAAATTACCGTCGTATTGTTATTTATTGTCTTTCCTTAGTATTCAAAATTCGTCCTCATCTCTGTGGTTTTTAATTCTCTTGTAGCTCTAATTATTCTTGAAAATTATATAAAGCTGATATTGTAAGTCGGCAAAAATAACTAGGTAGAATACATATGTATATGTACATGTATGCAGGGTGCGTAAGGTATCTGAGAACACATATTTTTCTAATTGAAGCTAACCCGATAATAATTAATGTATTTTTTATTTCAGAAATTCCCATTGCAGATACTACTATAACTATGAAATGAAAAGACATACTGTAATCGTGTTTATAAGACTATAATAGTGAAAGAGTAATTTGGAAATAACAAGATTTCTAAAAGTCACCAGATCTTTCGTTTGCAACATTAGAAAGGAGCTGAATGAAAACAATGGAGATGAATTGGCCACGAACAAGAGAAAACAGCATTGTTAACGCTTTGACTCACTCAGAACACCTGAGTTTGTCAGAAGAGTGCATGGCATGATCGACGAAAATTCGGGGAAGTCAGTGCGACATCTTGCCAAAGATCTTCAAGTGTCTGAAGGAATAATAAGGAATATTGTTCATCAAGACCTCAGATACAAATCATAAGTTCTTAGGCGAGGTTATTTTATGTCGGCGAAAAAATCAAGAGAATCGGAGCATTGTTCAATGCGTGGTGTTTTTCTTACAGTGCGTAAGGTGTCCTCAGATATCGTACTCACCCTGTATATATATTTTTCCAATATTGAACATTAGCTTTACAGGAAAAACTGAATGAAAAAAATGTGTTGCGTTGCGTACGTGGAGTAAATTCACTCGAGCTAGTTATTGTTTACTGCATCTAGATGTATAATAAGTTCCTCTACGTCTGTGTACAATAATAATTTTGTGTGAAGTAGTGTTGCTAATAAAATATCCTTTTAAGGAGTCGCTGAGATGAGCATCATGAGAGAAAATATTTGTATTCGTTGTCAGATATTCTTCGTATTATGTGGACTTGCGCTGGTTGAGGAAGACGTGGAGAAATTGGTTGAGAATTGCTGCTTTATTACGTTAATTCCGCGTTGGTCACTACATAGATTGTGAGGTGCCGTTATCGGTAAGAAGCGATGTTGAGGTTCGACGTGCGCCCGCAGGTGCTGCAGGGCATGGACCGCGCTCGTGGCAGCTACGTGGAGCTGCAAGAGCGGCTGCTGGAGGCCTACTTGGAGGAGCGGTCCGACCCTGTCATCGGTGCGTATGTCAGGGCCCTGGCCTGGCCCCTACCCGCTGCCTAGTTATGTCAGGGCCCTGGCCTGGCCCCTACCCGCTGCCTAGTTCAGTGTTGCGCGTGAAAGAGACGCGGTAACTCACAGTCTTATGTGTGATGTATTCTTTCATTCGCTTTTTCATGTTAAGTTTTACGTTATGTTCAGAAGTTGTGCACAAAATTGGGCTATTGACGCTTTCTTACGTGTCAATTTAGGCCACGTCGCTGCAATCAAAGAGAAGTTGCTCCACTGAGGGCGGCATCATGAGAATTCCCGCCTGTTCCAACTGGATTATATCTTCAAAACGCCGGTTTTCTTGCGTCTATTATACTACTCGCACTACGTTCCAAAACTATTCGCAATTTTTTTTAAATAACTCAAATAATTTTCTCAGAAACCTTTAATAGTTAACACTGTATATGGAAACACTGTTCTATGCTCGGTGCTAAATTTTTGGCGTGATCTGCGCACTAGTACACTTACAGTGGCCACTTTATGTACCAATATCAACAAACGTCTTTTAATAATATTCAAGGAAGAAATTCACGAAAATTATATTTTACATTTGATAGAAAGAAATAATGCAAATTTGAAAATTAAGGTTCAATTCCATTACACAGCTGTTCATCACTGATCAATGCAGTAGTTAACGCACGAGTCTTACTTAGCGAAATTTACGCTTTGTTTGTCTAGGTTTTCTAAGCCAAAGCTAAATTAGCAAGTTTTAAATTGAGGAAGTTTGAGACCCTTGTAACCTTGCCTCCATCTAACAGAGCGAGTCTGATGGAGTAGGAAGCAGGCCTAGCAGAGGGTAACGTAGTACCAAGTCGTTGGATTTACGGGTTTGACACCCACGAAGATAATTTACTTTCTATGGAGTTTGAGACTGAATAAAGTTCAAGATCTCTTATGTATATTTTACTGATTTTAGTTCGGTCGGTGATGCGTATTGCAATATATCGAAGTTAATCATTGTCTTTTATTTATGTTAATCATTTTGGAGAAAGTGGACAATGACTCTTTGTGTGCTTGTGCAGGAATGATCGAGAGGTCGATGTACCTGGGCGGGTTCGACTGGTCCAAGGTGTACCATCCTCCGACCGATGCGAGGGCCTACGTCAAGGAGATCCTGCTCAACATCACGAACGTGCAGGCTGAGGTCAGCATGCGGCAAACCCGTGTTTTGATGAGGCTTTTGCTATTTCTTGACGCAACTCAGCCTTTGCATTGGACTCTCACTTCTAACTCACCTCGGAAAAATCTAACTCGCTCACCTCTAACTCATCTGTGTCGTGCTTGACGTTTATTTACTGTGTCGTGCTTGACGTTTATTTAACGTTACTCAAATATTATTCGTATATTGAGTAAATTGTGAAATCCCCTCAGGGAGACATGGAACTGGCTAAGACCTCTTAGCCAGTTCCATGTCTACAGGGGTTAGTTGTCCATCCGATACCATGGGGAGAGGCGTCTCCAAGGAGTACTCTTAGGTTGCCTTAGCTTTAGCTAGGCCTTGGGGCATCTATTTTTCGTGTCCACCTTGCTGCTTTGCATGTTCATGCCTTCATCGCTGATTATTCTTTAGCTTTTCTTCCTTTTCTTTCTTAACTTGCTGTTTCTATGCGGAGAAAATTTTGTGTGGGAACACTTCTGCGCATAGATTCCCCGTTTTCGACGGCAAGATTCATTATATTCAGTGGACCACTAGTATATCCGCAGTCTTGTTACGTAATGCCCCTCGTTACCAGGTCATGAGTGTGTGGAGCGGCGAGGTGTCGGTGCTCGTGGGCCGCGTCGTGGAGGGAGTGGGTGAGGAGGTGTGTCGGCTGCTGAGCTGTGTGCCGGACTACAGCTCGCACGGGTCGACGCAGGCAGTCGTTGACATCGAGGCCTTACTGCTGCCTCTAGCTCCCTACATGACATCGACCGCCAGGTGTGTGGTCACTTCAGCCTCGTTCCTTAAGACTTCTAATGTCAATAAAGTGGAACAGTGACGAGCACTCGCTGCTCACCGGCCGCTAATCGAGCTTACATGTTAGTTCAGGTTTGAACTTTTTTCCTTGTTTTACTGTGAAGTAGGCGCCATTATTTGATGCGTAGTAAAATTGTTGAAAGTTAGTAACCGAGTTTGAAGGCTGTTTATGCTCTTAGGATCTCTCTAAAGGGTGGACTAGAATTGAGTAATGAGAGAAACTAGGATTGGACGTATGGAAATAATGGGCATAGTGACCCATTGCTGCATACAGTTTTTCAAAATTTTTAGAACGTAGTTGTTAGTAGGTCATTGGTATTGATTATAAAACTTGAAGGAAAGTTATCGTCTATGCGCTAAAATAAATCCAATTAACGAATTTGTGGTCAGTAAAATATTTTCATTTGGCTCTTCAGCCGCCTCATTCGCCGCAACCGAGTTATTTTTGAAATTATCCTTTTCCGAAAATTGAAGATTCTCTTGAAGACATTAGACTGTGGTGAAATTGGATTCGTCGCAAGATTCTTTAGATATTGGAAAATATTGAAAAAGCTGTAACCGACCAGGTGAGAGCCATTTCAGTATCTAAGTTCCAGCAATGTTATGAAGGATAGAAACCTCCTCTCCGACCCCATAGAGCTTTCCAAAGCAACTACTTTGAAGGAGACAATTTAGAATTGCAGTTTCAATAGAATAATAAAATTGGGAAACATCAGTTCATCATTTTATAGTATTACAGCTTTAATATTGCACTACGCATAGTGCTTCAATTGCACACGGCTGAGTGGATACAAATACAGCAATGGATGATCATGTTAGTGTGAGGAATGGTCGAAGCACCCACCCAAGGGATGCCCCTCTGTCACTCCTCTACCTCGTTCTGCCATTAGCTTCCATACCGTAAACTGCGTCTTCCAGAGCCTCTAGGTGAATTTTATATTATGTAGCTATTCCAAACTCAGAAGACATTGGTTGTTGGAATACTCTTATGCTTTAATCTCTAAAAGTATCAGTATTCCACTCTGACTATACATTGAAAATTATCTAAGTTTTTGATGTTGAGGTTTTTGGTCACCGCGCTCTGTGCTCTCGCATTTGCTACGACGGAGCTCTCTTCTCTAGCACTGCACACCTTGGTCGATCTCATGTATCTTCGTTCACCATATTTTAAACCAGACGCTCCGTGCTCATTCCATCGGTGTGGCCGAAATGCAGCAATACCCGACCCTATCCCACATTAGTCCGTTGAAAGAATCGTGGTTTTCCTGGAAGATTACGCGTCGCCTGCAGTATTACGTCCTGGACGGCATCGCTTCACTTCAGACCTTGCATTACTCTTGATCTTTTCTTTATTCACTCACCATCGTGTTCTGAGTGGCGCTGTATCTCTTTTTCTGGTGTCCTTTGTCCTGAAAATCTCTTGATTAATTCTGGAATATGTTAGATTAAAAATTATATAAATCGTATTTTTCTCGATTTAAGCAACCAATGGCTCATTTCGGTAATTAAATCTATAACGTTAACAGTTCGAATTCTAATTACTGTTGTTGCTAAGTTTTCGTTTAGCTCGATTTATAAGTCAGTGTTTTTTCCGGACTAGAAGGTTAATATTACATATCTTTTTCAGAGCATCGTTTTCTGAAGCCAAAGAACTCTTCTCGGGACTAACCCCGGAGCAACTGAAGTAAGTGCTCTTCCAGTATATGCCTGAACGATTTTATCCCTATTAGGATAGGCAATAGGGTTAGCTTAGTTGGGTTTCACTACCCTATGCTATGGGGACTGGCGACCTCAGGGAGGCACTATTAGCTTACCTCAGCCATGGATAGGCCAGCGACACTTTTATTTTTTCGAACCCGCTTTGCTTTTTCAATTTTCATACCATCTTCGCTACCTCTTCTTCGTCTTTTCTTCTTCCTCCTTCTTAACGTGCTCTTTCTATTTGCAAGGAATCCGGTGTTGGAACACACCAGTGTATAGGCCCTAAGTTTTCAACAGTGCATAATAAATGGCCCCCTTTTCTCTCTGCCCTTTTTGGATCACAATTCATTCGGATAAAGACCTTTAAACTAACTGATAATACTTGCGTTTCTCTTAATTGCACTTCCAATGGTGAGATTTCATTGGTGAGAAGCCGTCCTATCGGTGTCCTTTTTTATACTGAAAATGTTTTAGTATAAAAAGCGTTCTTTTTTATATTAAATGTAATCCAAAGTCAATTAACAGGTCGCTACAATTTTCGGAGATATAAGAACCCACGATTAAATCAATTTTGCCAAATTATTGATACAATCAAAGGCATTCTTTCTTCTATTTGATTTTTTCTTTGCACATATGCGCTTTTTTCGGTTAATATTCACCCCACTACTATTTTTAATTCTATCGACGCAGCTTACTTACAGATGCGCAGGTGATGCGTCCAAAATTTTTGTTGTTTCATTCCTTTGAAAACACGCGCTGCTTAAACATGCGAAAGCTCGGGGTCAATAAATAAAAAACAGTTGATGTTTTCAACTATCGTTACATTATAAGTTACGTGACCGTAAATCGAAATTACAATATTTTAATTCGATTTCATGTACAACTTGCTCTTCCTTTATTTCTACTTTTTAATTTGAACTTTCACCTTTTCATAATAGTATTTCTATTTCATTCTAGACACAAGTCGAGAGCTTTGGCAAACTTCCGTGAGAATTCATCGATGCTGCTCGAGTGTTTCACCCAGCCGTCTGCACCTGCCACCTCATGACGCCCCTTCATCAAGCTCAGACATCTCGACCCGTAGCCACGTTCCTTAGCAATCATGAACACTAGAGCAGGGGAAGCCGCTTACCAGCTCATCATATTTGTTGACTAGATTGTTTTCCCAGCGATTCTCTTATGCTGATTCTAGTAGAGCATCTGTGCGCGGCTCGCCAATGCGTGGGGGGCCCCTGTGAACGCACCTAAACTCTCTCAAATTTTGTGTTACACTTTTCAAGGATCACATCGTTCTATTGGTAACGAGAGGTGCCGATGTTTTTCCAAGTTTGAATACAATGTAACATTCCGCTGTTCAGTGCTCCCTAAAACTTCCGAACAAATTTGGAAATGCAATTTTCTTGTGTAAATAGGTAATTTTCGAGCATGTAAGCAGCTTGTCTACTTACGGAATCCTCAATCGCGGATATTTTAAACCTTTAGCGACCGAATGTGTCATACAGCCGGCTTTAAAACAAAATACAAAATAAGCTAGTTATGAATAACACAACTTGCTAGGAGATTGCAACAACGCCGTAAGATCCCGTTGTTGTTGTTGTTGTTGTTCTGTGTTGATGCTGCAACACTCCTGTCGGTCGGCTGGCCTGCTGTATAGCGCTGTACATACTTCACGAGAGGCTGAGCTGTGCATCTCGACTGTCTTCATGTTCACGGCACTCTGTCTGAAAAACTTGGTGAGTTACTAGAGCTTAGAAGTACATGAGCAGTTTTCATAATGAATTGATTTTTTTTAATATTTAAGCTTCGTTCTAAACAAGATCGCATAGCACAGTTCTCGGGAGATACTCGCTTGAAGCGCTACCGGGTAGTGATGTTGGTCTGACGAGTCTCGACTTGAAAACATGCTAAGTAGAATAATTGTTTTAGGCCTAGTTTTTATAATGTATCGTGAAGTTTTCATGCGGTATAATTTTCAGTATCTATTTTGTATTTTGTTAAAATTGTCTGAGATTAGTGATTATTATATAATCTTTATTTTACCTTTTATGTATTTATTCTGTATAAAATGACTTATTTATGTCTACTGCATGTTTAAAATAGATAAATTGATGTTATGTTCTACACAGTAATGAAGCGTTTGCTGAAAGTAGGTTATCTTTCAGCGGCTTCGGTGCAAAGACACGTTTTTGTAAAGTCTCGGCCCAATCAGTGGAAACTGAGAGCTACATCACGCTGTCGTGAATCAGATGATTTATAGATAATGATGATGATGTCGTCTTGAAGCCTTATTTCACTTCTCTGATGAATGGAATTCAATTTAAGCGATGAATCAAAATACAATAAACCGATAAAGATTAAGGCCAATTGAGCATGATGGACGCAGATCACTTACGGTTTTTCTAATTGTTCACGTGTTATATAATATTCATAACTTTTTCACCATAAGGTTATTTTACCGTGGAGACAACCATATAATCTTGTAAAAAAGATGTAAAAAGGAAAAAAATTATTTTACGCTACATTTATTTTGTTTTACTTTCAGACTTGTATTCTAGCGCCAAAGTTATTACGAACTTGTTTCACGAAATTCCCTTTCGACGCTTTTCCATAAGCAAATTTTTATTCTTTGGAACGGAATTTTAACCCTAAAGGTATCATCCCAAGAAGGCCAGCAGTGCATTCACACGGTCTGCTTTAGAAGAAAACTGAACACATTCTATGTCACTTTGCTAACATAGCGAAGTCAAGAAACACTATGTTCTTCCGATAAGCGAATACCGGAATTCAAACACTCGCACTTTGTACATATCGTCACACTCGTCCAGATAGGTTCTGTTTTCACCCTCTCTCATTGAATGTAAATTTATGGAACAGGTGGATTTTTACTAGACATAACTAGGGTCAATAATACTCGCGAGACGCTTCACTGTAACTTTATTTCATCTTTCAGAGCAGTTTACATGTTTAGAAGAACACAGAGCGTACGAACGTGTCAGTTCGCTCTGACGAGGCGCAGCAAGGAGCGTCCATTACTACGAACGGCCTAAGAGAAATGGTATTCTTAACGGTGGCCTGAAGCGTAACTGTATCTCAAAATATTTTCTTTGGATGCACTCGAAGACCTAGAATAATTACATCACTACGCTAAATGATATTCATAACATTCACCTTAGTAAAAATTGGCCCGAACGCGACCGCAAATCAACCAGTCGGCGAGCGCTGAGTCGTCGGCAACCCGAAACAAGTTTCTCCATAAGCTATGGCAATGTATACAAACTTTTTATTACTTTAATAATCTAAGGCAATTAATGCTGTAGCAATAAAAAGTAGAACGACTTAATATCAGACTTAATAGCGTATATGAAAATTAAATATGTTGGAATTAACAGTAAAGAATTAAATTTAAAAATCCATCCGTGGCTTAGCATTGCGGGAATTTGCAGTCCTCACGTCGGCAAATGCAGCATTAAATTAGGAGTTTGACTAATATCTTGCATCTATTCGCACTTTTCCGTGTACAAGATGCTCTGAATCAATAAAATCGAACAAATGATCAACTCGTAAAGTTGAACTGTAACATATCCGAATCATAATCAAAGCTAGTCTTGAATCGGATTTATGCTTAATTTCTCATCCCTTCAAATAAACCCAATTTGATTGATTGACCAACTCCTAACTACCTGAAAAGCAGTTCTAAGTAATTTAGAAAATACAGCTCGGGTCTCATGAAGCCGCAATCATACATCCAACGAACATGATGTGCATTCATGACAGACCAACACTATTCTTAGCAATTTTTTCAAAGTCAAATCCATTACTAACTTTTTCAAAATTTTACGAAACCAAAATTTGTCAATGTGACCGGAAAAATGCTCATGACATGCGAAAAAAATTACCATTGTGCTAGGTCAGCCAGGAGCGTTGAGAAAAAATGATGGCATACTAAACGGAACCGGAGCGCACCTTCCAGTCATGCTTAGATTCAATAAAAATAAGTCTGCGTTAGTTATGCTCGTCCACAGGATCGCAACAAATGCACGGCTCAGAATTTTTCACAATAGCTCGTTATGAGATGAGAAAATTAATAATCGCGTCTGTACGGTGATAAATTGAACAATGAAGTAAACATATGAAATACAGACGATACCCGTGTGAGGAGGTCTGTTGCACAGGACACCAGCCTCCGACACGAATAAACAAAGTAGACAAAGGAAAGATCAAGCCTACGAAACGACATAGCTCAACCCACAAGTTCTGCTTCCTGCAACAAGTGTTGCCGATTTTGCGGCGATTAGCTAACCTAGGGCTAGAGAGGAGCGCTAAGTCCCTAAGGTACACTGACGAGGACAGGCACTTTCAGCGTACTCCCCGGAGCTGAGCCCAGGAGTCCGGAATATCTCATGAGGAACGCAGAAGTTCCCCAATTAATTTAAATTTAGTCACCTTGAGAGCACACTCCTAACTTTTAGATTAAAAATAGCTTGGAAAAGCAGAAGCAGCCAAGTCACAGGTCACCTTGGCGCATACGGTGGGTCATAAGAGTTGACTTTTATTTCAGAGGATTTGGATTTTGTCAAAGTGGGATGAATTTTTCAAGTGACAGGAATCTGATTGAGAATAACAATAAATGCATCGTCATTATGGACTGAAGTAAAAGTCTTTAAGAGAAGCAAGAGTTAGTTTAGAAGTTACCATTACAACTTACTACAAGTAAAACCCATTAGTGTAAGACCAACAGATTAAAAAAAAATTCAGTCTCGACAAAACAAATAGGATAAAGAAGGTATTTCTATAGGTGTTTAATTAATCACGAAAAATCCGAGCGCCAATCGGCATATTCTGATAATTTGAACAATGCATAGCCATTAGTTCTTACGCGCTTACCATTTTAAAACACGTCAAGACTATATCCAAACAAAATGACTATCATCAAATGAATAAAAGTATCTTAAACTTGACAGAAATTGAATTTTGAGAAGAATTTGACAAATTAAAACATGACTTCCATTGGATGATAGCGGCAGTTACGATCTTCTGAACTGTTATGAGCTGAGTTGCATTACGGTGGCCGTACGATCAGTCCGAGGAACAGAGTTCCAGAAGCATTCTGCTACTCGACTTCTTTCTTTAATAAGAACTGTTGGAACTAGGGTATTATTTTTACGCTTATACCCTTGTTGGGAATACGTTTCACAAGAAGTCGGGCTTAGATTAGATTATTAGTTACTTTAAATTTCCTAATTCACATAAAATGTAATCCAAGGAGAGTGAAGAAAAGGGATCATTTAGCCTGGAATATAGAGAGCGGGGAATCCAAGCCCAAGGTGTGTTCCCACAAATGATCCCTGCCCGTAGAAACAATAAGCTGAGAAGGAAGAGAAAAAAAAGACCAAGAAGGGAAAGTGAAGAAGATATGAAAATTGAAAAAAGTAAAATTGGCGTGAAAAATAGAACTCCCGAAGGCCTATCTATAGCTGAGGTAGCTTAACAGTGCCCCCCTGGGGACGCCAGTCTCCATGGCACAAGTTAAGCAAGGTATAAGACATGGGGACATGAACAGTATTCAAGAAACAGTACCATATTCTGGTTACGGAGGTTATGAATTTTTCCTAACTGTTTAAGGTTGTTCACATTTTCGCTATGATTGAGTAAAGAGATCCTAAAATATTACTTTAAAAATAAATTTTTCGTTAGCCTGTAGAGTTGTCAAGAATTTCTACTCGTTTCACCCACGAAGTAAGGCCAGGTAAGGTTTCAAAATACCAGTAAGTTTCCAGAGAAACATGCTGTCGAACTTCAAGACAGAACCCCTTTTCCTTCAGCAGCAATAGCCGTTCCGTGACATTTCAGGTGAAATGTAAGCTTAGATTTTAAAATAAACCAAGGATACGAGTCTCGTATAAAAGTTACATCGAACCGCTCGCAATTAAATAAGGCGATAACTTAGAAAGAACATTGTCGAACAGAATTAGAATTACCAATGACGATACAAGCATTCATTCAGTAACAATTATTTCAAATTGATACTAAAACGAAGTATTTTGCGCAATTTAGAACAAGCAGTAATGATAGCTGCAGCATCTCATTAAGAGACTTGGACCACAGAAGAAAGTGCTCGCATCCTGCAACGATGCATCACAATTTCATTCCTGTAGAGGCACGTTCCATCGAACATCACCTCGCTAAACAAAACTTCATTATGAATATTTTTCTGTTATACTCGTTATTAACGCACGATTTTCGAACAGGCGAAAGAAATCAAACTTCTGTATGGTTATGGTGAAATTTCCAATGACCTAGCAGATAGGTTTGAGGACAGTAATCAATCACAACAGGGATGGTTGTAACATCAGTACCACGTAGGAAGGAGCGAGAAGAAATTTCATAGGCGTAAGAATCTTTACTCTTGCGTCGTAGTCAGCTCGCTACTGCGTATAGTACGCATAAGGGAATCGAGGTCCATCTGCAAAAATTTTTCTTTGCGAGCCAGGACAACACTCGAACCTTACGAATGTTTGCCCTCAATCCCTCAAGAATATTGAAGAATGCAGACTTTTCCGTTTGGAAGTTAGTACTTCAGTTGGAGGACCATCTCCTCTTTCCAAATTCTCAATGCGAACAAATATTGTACATTAAGATATAAAGTTCCACCAAATTATATGCCGAGTATAACAAATCCATGGGAAACTAAAGGAGCTACCTAAAAGAAGTATCTCTGCAAGTTAACGTTGGTACAATACGCCGTAGCATCAAAAAATAATTATGCGGATATGGTCTAAAATGGATACCGACGTTATGAGAAAACGATTCAAAAGCTACATATAATATAAAATGATATGGTAGCAAAATTTTTGAAGATTTAATCAGATCCATGGAAATAATGCTCCAGTAGGTTTTGCAATGACTATATTACTTACAAACAGAACACTTTAGAAAGAATAATGCGTCAGTCATGCTTCGAATATTATTGAATAATACCATTGAGCCAAAGCTTTGGAGGACCTGGTACTGGTCATTTACACCGAGAGGCAGAACGGACTCCCAGCAAGATACCCGTCACAATGAATACACTACAAAAAACTGTCAAGACTTCGCTTAGCATCCGCCTCCTCGCTCGATGGCGTTTGCAATAGAATTTATATACTTATAATGTCTCTGAGGCAGAACAAGATAAATAAACAAAACCTATAATGAAGGGCGAGACGAAGGATCACCAGGACCGCAGGATCACCAGGACCGCAGGATCACCAGGACTGCAGGATCACCAGGACTGCAGGATCACTAGGTGTATTTGAAGCGCTTGTGCTGAGGCGAGTCCATGCTCACGTCGTGCGACGCGTTGGGGGGTGAGGGCGACGGCGCAGGACGCTTGTTGCGGCTGAACTCGTCTGCAAGGAAGCTCTGTAGCTCGTGCAGGTGACTCCGACGCCTGTGTAATGTCGTCGGTGAACCTGGCATCAACACACATCGTCATTAGCTTCACATGAAATGTAAATATAAACGATCAGTACTCTGTAATAACGGAGACTCAGACTTTTGCAAGCCAAGAAAACTCAAAGATAGGAGCCTGCTCGAGTTTTCAGCCCTCACCTACCCAAAAAACAGAAATCATGACAAATTCATTCAATTTACATAGGTTACTTGCAAGAATACCGTAAACGAGTGAGTGAAAACCACTCAGCTCACAATTATTTAACATTAAAAGGAGCTAACAAAATATATTATTAATTAAGAGAAATTATAATAAATTCAACCATACTGGATCAGATCAAAAATAGCTTCACCTAGTATCGAAGGTCCCAGACAGATTTCTGTTACTTTCTTCTTAAATACCTATCACACCCTGTATGCTACGCAATGTGGGAGTCGGTCTAATTCATTTGGGAATTTATTGGGTGCACACTCTTTAAGAACATGCCAACGTATGCCTCAATGACAATAACAGGCCTGCAAGAATTCGAGCACCACTACAGGCCCCCGCTCACAGCAGCTTCTCACGTATTCACACACAATTTATCCTCAGGCATCAACTGTTTCATTTTTTTTTGAAGCAGCTAAAATAACTTCCATTGTTATGTATGTAATGTAACTCGACCCTTTCACAATATAGTTTTTTACACTCTTTTGAATTTGATCTTTCACAATATACTTTTTGTTACTCTTTTAGCTCTAATCCCATTCACAAGAAAGGACTGGCCAAATGCAAACAGTGAAATTTGCGAGTAATGCAGAGGAACCCTTCACTGGGTGCATAAATGATGTCACAAAAAAGCATTACTACAGTTCAACCGTTTATAAAATATCATAAAATTTTGTTTCCAATGTTAACCCTCCACCAACCAAATTATATTAGAGACAATGCTGCATTAGACTTTGTATAAATTACAAAAAGTTAGCAGCACTCTGATGACAGCAAATTCTGAAATCCATGTAGACGGTTAATGGCTAACAACAAACATTAGCCTACAAATTGTAAATTAGTTTTACAATTAGAATTGTACGCTATTTACAAAATACATTATAACAAATAACTGTGCGGTAATATTTCTTGAGAATTTTTTTTGTCCTGCCACTGAGACTTAAGGCCTCACCTGCAATGCCGAGAGCTTCCCTGAAGGTACTGAGGTCCTGTTCCTGAGAGTGGGGGAGAGAAGAGTGTGGGGAGGGGGGAAGTCGCGGGCGAGGGCGCTGGTCCTGCACACGTGCTCTGCAGCTGCCTCTGCAACATACGCCATGTCAAATGGCCTATTCCTTACACCAAAAGGCAAAGAGGAGGCGGGATAACAGGCAAGTATGGTATACTTGCATCCTCCACTGTAATACGTGCCATCTCGTGTCTAGGCTCAGCAAGGTGAAAAGACGTGTTCACGGTCTTCCAGTCAAGAAATATTCACTCCAAGATATTACAAAGTACACAAAAAAGCCTGATGCAAACCAAGGCTGTATCAGGGTTGCATAAAACACTTACAAGGCTACAAACATTTTCCACTCACCCCATTATTTGAGACAATTTGGAACAATTCATTGCCACAAGTGTTACACTATTTCAAGATATTACAAACATGGACTTCTCATACTATTACAATGCATACTTTTTTATGCATAGCTACTAGTGGACCCAAATTAGTGCTATGATTTCTAGGGCATCCTATATGATTTCAATCTCTTCAGCTCATTTGTACAGCCTTAACAGATGCATTCCACTCACATACACACATCGCATGATAACAATGGTAGAGCAGCAGCACCTCTTCCTTTTCCCCTTTATCACTCCATTACCCAGTGCATAGCATGGCTTTACATTCCCCATACTCCATGAGCATCCTGCAGGCCACTTTGTTTAACATATTCAACATCTCTCAAAGCACTTGCCCCTCTCTGTATCTAACTCCTTCCTACAAAGAAACAAATGGCATTCAAAGTATATTTTTCAAACATCTTACTTTCAAATTACACAACTTTCGAGTAACAGGAACAAGTATATAATACTATATGTATATTATAATTTAAACATTTCAATTTTGTTTAAACTTTTGTTTAAGGCATTGATACAGTTTATCACCTCACTATCACATACTGGAGTTGAAGCAAGAATGGCTTACATTTGAGCGATAATGCAGGTGATCATTTGAGTTTGGGTCATTTTGAGCTAAAAAACTTTTCTAGGGACATTTTTTTTCAAGTTACTGCAAATAAATACCGAGTGAACAAAAAATATCAAAATCATGGTGTAAGGTCTTGCAAATATACTGATGAAGTAGAAAAAAGTTTAAATTCAATAGTATTATAAATGAATGCTATTGAATATTGTCTTATCCTGAAGAAGTATACCAATATTTTTTCTCTGGACAACTGAGGGAGACCTTCTTAGAAAATTCTCAAGCCCACATTGCCGCTATGGACAAAAGTTTAAACTGGGTGTCTGATAGCAATTTCAATTCTACCATGGCATACATCACATAACTACTTTTTAATATACTGTATATTCGTTATATCTATCTAAATACAATTTCGTGCTTTTCATAGCTGACATAAGAATAACTGGTGAATACTCTTTTTAAACAGAAATTTCCAGTTAAGATTAAAACAATAGAAGTCCAAAATGGATCCTTGCATTTTTGTACCTAAGAAATGCTACTATGAATTATTTATGACAAAGCCCAAACCATATTACCATCCAGATATGAGCAACACAGTTAGTGAAAATGCATTTTCTCGTGCAGATAAGAAAAACCATCATAATTATAAATTATGTCACTACTATCAGCAGCAGTCAAAAGTTTCACAATCATTACATGACAATGGAACACCTTGGAGTAAGCTAGATAGTTCACAAACAAATGGACCTCTACAAATCCTACCTTGATATTTCAACTTATTTTCCAACATGGGATAAACAGAACATTGAACAAATAGAATAGGTACTATAGAGAGAAACTGAGATTTCATCAAGTTTGAATAAAGCTTCACCAGTTAAGCTAATGATAACAAATAAATGATGACAGATCAAAAAAGAAATAAAAGTATGCAAAGATTAGAACAAAAGGATATGTTGAAAAAAATTAAGAAAACTTCAAAAACCAAAGAACTAATATCAATTGAAATATCATTAATACCAACCTGAAAAACACTCTGGTAAACATGCAAACAAGAAAAGAAAAAACAAATGGGTGTAAAAAATATACAAAGATATTTTAAGAAAATTTAATAATGTTCTCATCAATAATTTTATTCAGATCTCCTAGATATCATGAAGTAATGATTGGTTTTATGAAAAAGAAGTCCACATTTACCATTTATGACTTCAAGCCATGTTTTGATTTATGGTTTAAAACTTTAACATTGTGAACCACACTGACCTGAGGTATAGCTAGCACTTCTGGAGTACACATCAAGGTGAGTAGATAGCTTTGGTCACTATGATCAAATGTTTGAGCACCACATAAAAGCAACTCGAGAACTCACCTATAGCTATGGTGATGGGCCTTAGGAGGGGGACTTTTGCCAGCAAGGAAAGCAATCAGCTCTTCCCTGCGGAAAGTTTTTCTCCTTCTTGTCCATGTGAGCAAATCTCGGGTACGGCGTTGCGTCCCTGCTTCAAGTGCTACCTGTTCGCAGTTCCTGATATACTCAACGCAAGCTGCAAGGAAAAAGTTTGAAAAGTTTAGAAATTACTAAACTCAGCATTTGAAATTTTGTATATACTCAAAATATGCAGAAAGAAGTATATAACTGAAATTTTCTATGTTAAGACTTGATCATCACAAAAATTATCACTAATCACAGAGAAAGCTACTTTTTGGGTAAATTTATTTTATTTTAGAATTCATAAGCACATAATATTAGCATTGTTGAGAATAATCATAGATACTTTACAAATTGCAGTACCTGGATGTATGAGTTAAAAAAAGTTTTAACATAGGGGGGAAGGAGACTTCTTTCTCTAAATATTGAACAGTAAGACAACATTTCAATTACATTGTTCTAAATTAAGTTTTATGTCCTGTTAAACCAAGCACTGATGTACAGTATCAATTTAAGAGCTGCTAATACAATTTCACCTTAACATACAATTTGGTGAGCCTGGGTCACCAATTGTTCTGTATAATACATTCTCAAGTCATGTAGCTAGGTACTAAATCTAGCACCTCCAAGAATCACAGAAATGTGGAAAATTTAAAATACATTACTCTTTCTAACATAAATCAAGATAAGGCAATATGAATTTAAAAAAGGTGTGCTACCAACTAATTCAATATTTCAAAGATGCCTCCACATGATTCTTTAGAAAACATAAAAATTTATAGTTAGGAATGTAAGTATTCATGAATCAAATGGACAGCATAACAATTAACTAACCCATTATAGGCCGGCACCATTTTCTCTGAAGTCCTAAAACCACAGAGCTTATTTTCCATAATTTTGTCTGCACATCAAAACTCAGGAGAGGCATGAAATTGAACTTGATATGACTAACAGTCAACCCAGTTAGGTCTCAGTACTTCTACTAGTCAAACAAATATTGCCTCTGCTAGAAGGGAATATTTACAATTTTGCTAGCTGTATTTACTTTATAAAAATATTGAAACCTGCATATTCTCCAATGGTTAAATGGCAAAACCAAGAAAGAATATATAAAAGCAAGTCAAATAGGATGATAAAGAGTAGATAACTTCACAAACAAGAGCACATGATATCAACTACAATATGGTAAAATTCAATACCTAATGTCAACGAACAGGATTAGAAGTTGTAGGATGAAGTCTAAGCAGATTGATAACATTTGGGCACAGTGCTAGTAAACAACAATGCTCTGCGCAGATGTTTAGCAATTCTTGACATACATAGTACAACTGCAAACACTCCCTTCAGTTTCATGATGTTGCACATCAGATTCATTTTAGAGTAGCACTGAACAATGCTGCTTCTGTCATAGAGATACTGCCAGGGTTGAGGAAGCTATGAATCAAGAGCTCCACCAAAGAGTAGCTTGCTTTTGACACACATACCCTAGTATGAATTGAGATTTTCTTTCATGTCAGTTCCTATTTTTGTCATACATGTTTAATTTCAAAGTTTTTTTTTTCAATGACTTAATAAATGAAGTACAAACACAGGAGCCTCAGAAGATTGGCCCAGCTCTAAGAGTAACTATGGGGGAATTTTATAGAACCTAGGCTGTTGAAACCCTAGAAAACTTTTCCATATTATTAAATCAATATTCAGCAACTTGCATAAAATATGCTAATATTTCAGCAGTTTACAGCTACTTGAGAAAATTAAAACAAATTTTGTGCAATTTCCATTTAGGAAGTTTCACACACTGTAGTGGATGCTAGAGTACCTGCATCAATGGTTCCACCTTGATGGTATAAGGAAAGTTTGGCATACTCTCTCTTCCAACCACAACTGCAGACAAAGTTTTTGCACTAAAAAACACATAGGTTTTGACCATAGTAACAAGAAATGAATAAGAAAAATTCAAGATTTCAAATGTAAAGCTGCAAACACAATGATGCAAAAAATAGCTATGGCCCACTCATACTTTGCATTATTGGTGCACAATTATTGAAACTCAAATTATATGGGGGGAGATAATCTATGTTCCCCACATCAAAAAATGATTACAGATTAAATACCTCCAGATATTAGTGAGAAACCAGTTTAGTTTTTCCCTCTCGAGTTTTCCATCTCTAGAAGTCATGTTCACAGCAAAAAAAAAAACTTTCATATTCTGGATACTTTTGAGCTTAGGAACATTACATTAAAAATACTCATTAGATTTTTCCAAAAAACAGTTGTAATTTCTCACACTAATAACAGTCTTCACATCACTGCTTGAGTACATTCTAATATAACATTTAGTCTAATTCAACATCATTGATTCTTGCAAAGCAGTAATGCCAACATCTTTCAGCACATTGATATACTACTAAATCCAAATAGGTCTCGTACTACATAAAAAGAGTCACAGAAGTTGCAGTCCCTAGTCCAGAAATGCAAGAGCATTAATAAGCCAACAATTTAAAGATGCACAAACCTTTATGATGCGCAGTGAGGGTACTGGCAGCAGTTTGGAAGGTTGGCCACAATGCTGGATTACCAGGCCGAGTGTCGGAAGCCACTATAATAAAGAAAAAATATTTCAATTAAAAAAGTAACATAGGTACCTACATAAATTATAGACCAATAATATTAGACCTTCCATTGCCACAGTGCCAATACCATTGGCTTACCATACATGGTAAGCCAATGAATATTCTAAACATGCAATAAAGAATTGGCTTGGCATTGGCAAAAAAAAAAAAGAATTGATATTGGCACTGGCAAAAATTTTGAATTGGCTCATCACTACCACATACTAAAGAAACATTCAAATTTATAAGCAGTGGACTAGGTTACCCATTTAATGATACTCAATGGCAAGTTGAGAATGCAAGGTAATAGGTACATTTAAAAAGCATCCCAGCCAAGCCCAGTCTTTCCAGATTAATTTCTTGGTGAGTATTGGTGAAGATGCAAGGGCAGGAGGAATAAAAGCCAAATAAAGCATCAAGTCTGTCACTCCTAAGTGATGTAAAAGCATAGTTGTAGTAATAATTGATGTTTGAATAGCCTACTCATCACTTATGTTTCACATAAGAAAAGTTGGTATCAACATTTTTCCCATATAAAAAAGGATAAACTTGAGATACTGTATTTAATGAGACATCAAAATATTTTTGAAGTTCTCTCATCTGCCAATGTTTAGTTAAATATATCATCATTCTATAATTTTTGTCTTCCGAAATCCTGATCTATATTTGAAGGACTCATACTGCAAAAGGTAAAGGTTTTTCAAATTTGAATTTTTGCAAGCTTCTTTTGAATATTTGTTTTCCCCAGTGTAGTATTACCAACATACACTGTGCAAATCATTGCAACCTTGTGCACTTTATTGAAAGAAATTAAATACCAGTTGAGCATGAAATTTCTTGCTAGTTTTATTGTAACAATAAAGATTTGGAATGAATGATGCTTGAAATTGAGTCATGAATAACAAGAGACATGCAGTAACTCCTAACTATATTGCAATTCAGCTTATAGTTTCAGTGTCTTGCAGATTTTTAAAAATATTCCATGTAAATTAACCAAAAGTAATTCCTAGACTATTGCAAGTGCTATTTTGCCATTTTCCTGGGATAGGTGGAAATTTGTGAAGTATAAGAAGGATTAGCTGAAGTTATTCATTAGGATATTTCAACAACTTCACAGCCAAGTCTCCATATATTGGTGATGTGGCAAATTCACTCCAAGCCAAGTCACCAGAAAATGGTGATAACTATAATTTCAATATCAGCTGTGTATCCAAGTGATGGTGCTAAGAACTGTCTGGTTTGACAAGAAAAATATTTTGTTTTCACATCTGGCTTCAGAGGAACAGGAACACATCTGGCTTCAGAGGAACAGGAACACATCTGGCTTCACCTTGCTATGGTGGCTTCATACTGAAGGTAACATGAGGGTGCACACAGGTGGCTCAACATTGTCTTTATTACTGCTGTATTCATGAACTTTTCAATTCTTTCAATAAAGAAACATTACATACATAATTACTAATTAGTGCATTTTCATTTAGGATACATGCATACAAACATACTGCCATTAGGATACCAGAATAAAGTGAAATGGTTTCTTGTAGTTTACAGTTAACAATAAACTTTAACTCCCATTAGTCATACACGAATTAACACTTTGACTGTGACGTGCGCCATATATGGTACACTGGATCATCTAACCTAACGTAATGAAAGTACTAACATATATGAACACAAATTTTCAAGTATTCATAAAATGTGTGTTCATTGCTTGAATGAGCTAGTTGAGATCAGTGGGAAAATAAATGGGAAAATAAATGGGATAACCAAATTTGTGACAGCTAAATCCTGCAATTTTAAACTCAGCCAAAATTTTTGTTGACGTGAAATATTTCCTGTGTGGAGAATCACAGTCAAAGTGTTAATATAAAGAGTAAATTGGGCTGGAACATTTACATTATGTTAATCACTTTTCTGATAAAAATAGTTTTTTCTGACACTAGGGTGAATTTTGTTGAAAACAGACTAAAGGTGAATGTTAGATATATTCAATATTTTATGTATTAAATCCTCATAGAGTCTCCATGTACTCTTTTATACCTTTTCTCCACTCTTATAAAACATTTTTGCAAATAATTCCTACCTCATTAAGCACTGTAACTGTTTTAAAATAAAGCTGAACTTGAGAAACATCCTTCTGTATTACAGAAAGTGAATTCACACCTGTAATTCAATGTAAAACAATCTGTAATATACTGAGGGATTCACAATATCAATTTACATTGAATGATTTTAAAAACCTCTGAAGCACTGACACCACAAAAGGTAAACTGCAATGTACCTAGCAAAGGATTACTGTTGTAACATTATGCAGCTTACAAATGTAGCTGATAAAGGTTATGTTGATTTCAAAATATTTTAAAATGTTCTAAGGCATATAAAAAGTTTATTATAATGTGAAAAGTTATATAAAAGCTTCAATATATAAAAATATCGATACATTGTAATACCCTGATAGACTACTTATTAAGCTAATCCAGTTTCTTTTTTGCAAACTTTTGCCTATCAAGTAGGGTTTGGGAAAGGAACATACACAATAACCATGGGATTACTGTAAAGAAAACATTCTGAATTATTTTTAGGGATTGAATTAGATGCAACATAAGTTTGTGAAAATGCAGTAAAAATTCATATTCAAATTGCTAAGAACTTTCAAGACAATCTAATATGGTAGTGCTACAGTGTTTTGTTTTATTTTATACTTCAACACACATTTAACCATGCTTGATAGTTATATAATGAGGATAGTCACATTGACTACATGAAAGTAACATTTCCTATGAAAATATATTGCAAACCATATTTCCCATGTCATAAGATATTTTGTCCTGAAAAATGCCCCTAAAAATCATCCTACATCTTAACACTTCAAGATCAAATTCCATAGGGTAGTTGAAAACCCAAATCCAAATTTGAATGGAAATACCATTAACTATGCTAAAGCCATGATTTCTTTTTGAAATACCATTGTGTTGTCTAATTTTTTAACATAATTATTAAATATTTAAAAAAATATACTCATCAGTATTTATGAAATAGTGATTACAGAAAACATATGTCAAAAGTATGCTTATGCATACTTATAAAATTCAATTTCTATTAGGGGGAACTTAATATAATAATTTTTTATAACATTACTATCATGTATTTTATAAAAATATTCAGTCTTACTTCCTTAGTATCCAACACCCTTCACATATCTTCCATTTCTTACCAAACATAATTCAATCATTGTTTTCATTGCTACCATAACTCTTTTTGCTAAATTTAGATTTTCTTTTAATAAATCAACTTCATTAGAGATTCTCTCCTTCAAGTTTCATGTGGTTACAGGTAGAGTAAAGCATATTTTCCTCTTGAAATTTTCTCACAAAAAATAGAAGAATTTATCTTTTTCTAGAACTTTGTAATGGAATGGAATTTTACTGAGCCAAACATGTAGTAAAAATGTTCAACTTTATTGTACAAATTTTAATTAAATTTTGTTAAATACTTTGGGCCCACTAGTTGTCAATGTAGTGTAGGTTACTTGTCCCAAGTTACTTCAGTACCATTGCATGATGGCATTAGTACTCGAAACTATACCATGTATCAGTTTGAAAGGAAAAAATTTGATGCATCAGATAATAAAGTAGGGTAAATTAAAAGCATAAAGGTATCGGTGAACATTATTTGATATTAAGAATAAATCTACAATACATATATCTATACATGAGCTATTTAAAAGGTTCTCCGATTCCATAGTAAGGAAATTTAAATTTCAAGTTCTCATATTCAATTAATATTTATCAGTCACCGGGCTTTTGAAAGACGTTGTGTTGCTCTCCATTCAGGGCAGATAAAATTCCCAAAAGCAGATTACATCCCAGGACCTATGACCTCAAACTTTGTATCACATGCACATATATTCTTCCCTTTAATTTACACTTCATAAATCATCACATACATTAACGGATGAAAAATTTAGTATTCAGATTGCAGTCACCCTTGCAAGGAGACGTATGAAAGTTTATGCATGTCAGTATCAGTGACACTGCCATTCATACTCTTTTCAAACATTCCAATATAGTCATTTGAATGATAAAAGGTAGCAGAACTTTGAACTCTTTATGAAAATACAACACTTCATTTGCTTTCTGATAGATTTTATTAAGCCTGTGTAATTCTTTTTTAAGAAAGAGATTCTCTGCTTTGCTATGAAGCATACAGAATACAGGTAGTTAGAATCATTCATCCATCAAAGTAATTGTGTACAAGTCACACTTGAAATTATAATCACAAGCAGGTAACTTCCAGTAAGACAACATATTTTGAAGATTAGACAAAATTATGAATAAGTTTGAAGCTCCCTATCCACATGAAAATAATCCAAAGAGAGCCAAGTGAATGGACAATTAGTATGGGTTTTAGAGAATGGGAAATCAATGCACAAGGTGTGTTCATACACAAAATCCAATGCATATAAAAATAGCAAGTTAAAATAAATACATTGAAAAGATAAATAAGAAATAGCAAATTAGATTATTATAATTATATTAGATAATTTCTTCAAACTTTTTTGAACATTATGCTATATTAATTGGTAAAAATGTATCTCCAAACATTAAATGTATAGTTAATATTTCAAGAAATAATTTTAGAATGGCAACCTCATTATAGAGATTTCATTCTAATTTTCATAATAGTATACATTAAAGCATTTTTAATGTGTATTTATAATTCAACTTTTACTTAGAATGCTGGGACTCTTGAGATTCAATTCTTAAACAAAGTAGTCAAAGAGCTCTTTCCAGGCCCATTAAGCATGCACCATGATCTGGCATCTGGCCCATAATTCTTGTAGGTCTGCTAATCTGAATACATTCAGAGCAAAAATTAGAGCCTAAATAATTATGAACTTCTTTATACAGATTGGAAGATGTTGCTTCAAAAAACAGCTATGGATTCAAGATATCTCTTACAATTTATTCACTATGTACCTAATATCCAAATATTCTCCAAGTGCTCTACAATATTGAGTATTTTAGGATAATAGCGGGGTAATAGAATATAAAATAATAATAAAATGTAATACTTTTGTTTCATTTATTCTTGCTACATGGCTATTTTGTTATGAAAAAGACTTACCTTTATATAAAACAGCTAAACATTGAGCAGCTCCTTGGAAAGAAGCATATACCTTCTGGAGAGTTGCTTCTGAGTTAGTCACAAAAACAGCTTCAATATCACCTCGCTGAATATCTAAAAGAGTTTGCTGCTCCCAAGGAGACCAGTCACTGAACTCATCGTCATTATTTCTCGAGTCGCTCATTTTGATTCTATTAAAATAACACAGTAAATTATTACAACCTACAACAAAGCCACGATCGTTGCTTCTGAGGCAACCAGAGATACATATTAGACCTCCGTTGGTCTGCTCAGCTGGTAGTCTCGTGTTATGCTTTAGTTAGTATTATTGTTCCAATATTGTGCGTAATTTTCCTTATAAATAAAGCTCACAAATTTATCATCTCATTCAACTCAAAAAGAAATTTATTCTTCAGGGTAAAAATTGCTTAAGTTTGAAATTAAAAATGATCTAGAAGGTGTTAAACAGAAAAGTCTAAGTTTTACTCGTTAATCGTCATTAGTGGAGAAGGATTCGTGAGGAAAGGTTGGTAGTGCCCAGTATCACGCCTAAAACCAAAGACAACCATTGTAAGTATTAGTGTATACATAAAATTTTATTCATCGTTGTATTTATATGTCTGAATAGAAACTTGCTATGGACTTATTTATGTAGCAATATGCACTCGAGTCTGTCGAACCAGTTAAAAAACTCACGTTAGTGAACGTTGTGTTTCGTTTTCTGTGAAGACAATTCAACAAAAAGCGAATTATCCAACTTATGTTGAAATTTTGTCATTTTTCCGTATAATATTCCAAGTCTTCTGTATTGGATATGATGATGCATTAAGTTTTTATCTTTTTACTAAGAAGTATATTCAACAGTTTATCAATTAGTCGCAAGATGCGTTTGATGCTTTATATTTCTTGTAAACGTGAGAATCATTCCGTAGTACGCTATTATTAGCTTGAATGTCGATCAATCTGAACTGCTTAGAATGTTTTTTATAACGGAACAGATTAGTATATGCTAGATTTATAGATTATCTCTCATTTTATCTTAAATATGAAGGGCAGCAAGTACTTGATTGAATATGTTCTTGAATATGGAATCTTTAACCTCTGAACCTTGTGTCTTTTGAGAAAAAGGGAAATTTTACTGAAGCGTCAGCTTACGGTATCGGTTTTGCATTTTGTGTTTAGTTGTCTCAGTTTACCTAAAGTTGAACTAATGTGTACCTAAAACATAGAATCGCTGAAGTCGTAACTTTACTGAGCGTTTTTACGATTTATAAAGAGAGGAACCGGGAGAGAAACTATTCGTAGCGTTACATATCTTAAAAAATAAACATTTAGCTTTAGCTTTTTATCTTAGTAAACAAATTAGTACGTTTCAGCTAATTACGAATCTCTAAAGGACTTTCTGCATTACCGGGTTCTGATTAAAAGCCATTTATTACTTCTCAAGCTGCCGTCGTACTGAACGTTCACCTTTCATCGAGGTCGTCGTGAAACTCTTTGAACCATTTAGTCAATCTAGTTTAAAAAATACGTGTATTCCAATACGGTTTAAATACAGTACCTAGTTTGGTTTTCAATGTCCTATAATTACTGACGCCAGAGCGATACAAGGAATGTGAGATTTAATTACGTTTCTTTTCCCACGGAAAGCCTATATTCGTTCTACGAAAATTCACCTTAGCTGGGACTCGAACCCCTACCTTCCAAATTGAGAGCGGAATGCGTTACTTCTTCAACGTGGAGCCCAAACTAGTCATTTTTTGTGAACTTGTTTTGAAATAGTCGTATCAACTAAAGCTTTGAGCGAAAGCTTATCATGATTTACTTATTTTAAGAAATATTTACCTTTTATGCATTGGTGAATGAATATTGTCGATTTAACACGTTTGATTTCTCAGATGAATTGAAGGAGACGCGGAAGTCAGTACATACAAAAATACTTATTCATTTTTTCAGTGGTATCACAACTTCACAAAGCGTGAAAAATTCATTAGAATCGTGTATAAAAATTAAAAAAGAAAAGCCGTTGCTAACGACAGATGTCGAGGAAGCCGTCATCGTATCGTAGCTGAAATGTTCGCTTAACTCGGAGGCATCAGTATCGGTCCGGCTCTGGGAGGAGAGAATAATCCACCATGATCAACATCAAAAGTTGCTGCCCACTTACAAGCAATAAACTTAGAGGGTATAGGATAAGCGATATGGTCAATTAAGTAAGTTAGGTTTGTCTTTCCTTTGCTGCCGGAACTGGCGTCCCCTTGAGGCACTGATAAATTACCACGACTCTAGCTAGGCTTTCAGGACTTCTTTGGTGCCTACTTTATTTCCTTCTATTTCTATGCCTTTTTTGCTGATTATTCTTTATCTTTTGTTCCTTTTTTCTTGTGTGGTGTTTCTATGCACAGGGAATCCTGTGTGTTAATACTCCTTGTGTGTAGGTTCCCCGTTTTTCAAAGTCCATCATACTAGATAGTCTCTTCTCTTTCGGTACTAGAAAGTCTTGAGTTACTAAAACGCTGCTATCTTCAATCTCATACTAAATACTACTACTATTTCTATCCTGCAAGAAAGAAAGAAATATTGGGTGAGTGAAACACTCTACGCACTTCTTAGAACAATGAACAAATGCCAATTTGTGGTAATGAAAATATGATGGGAGCTAAATGCCGCAAGTCATGTGGTCGACGCTCAATTACCGCAGTGTTGTGGTGGTCGATGTTAGCTTATACGCGACATGGGATTACAGGGTGGGGCATAACAACTATCGGATGCATTAAACACTGATAATTCATGTAAATAGCTTGCATCGAGTTCTGACAGTAGTAGTACGATACTGGAGAACCCAACGACAGAGTTTTATTCGTTATCCATCTTGCGAAATTTTAATCGATATTTTTTCCTGTACTTGATCCTATTTCATCATACGAACTTCGATATTGCGGCTCGGTGTGAAGTTCTTTTCTATTTCGTCGACCAATTGCTAAGAATAATAAAGACTTTTGAAATTTGGTCACGAAAAAGGTCTTGCTCATTATGTTGATGGAACATTTCGACAGTCATTGTGTGATTCTTGTGTTATATGTGGCCCAGAAATTATTCATTCATTGACGGTTATCGAGATTGAAGAACTCAAAACTAATAAAGTAAATTAGTAATGTGTTTGGTGTTTTTTTGGCCGAGGAGTTTTTGGTCGAGGAAGTATAGTAATTGATTGCTTATTTCATAGATTTTTGTGTAGTTCAAGATGATTAGCACAGGAGGTCATGTGTGCTCGGGATTTTCTGTATTATTTTTTCATTTCTGCAAAAACGGTAAAACATTTCCTTTAACTGTAAATTTTAGTCGCTTTTTTGTATTTTTTACTAAAAATTAAAGAACATCCGAAATTACTTTTTTAGTATGTTTGTTGAAGAGTTTGCCATGACGTAGAAAATCAATTTGAAATGTGTTAAATCATTTCATAGTTCTGTAATGAACTAAGTTCCGTACAGAACTTCCTTCCCCGTACAGAACTGTTGAATTTCAATGTGTAAGACGCGCTGAGTAACGATGAAACTAAAAATATTAACTAAGCATGTTTATCTTTTTTTTACAGACTCGAACAATGAAAAAGCAGGATAGTCTCCTAGTTCATGTGGTTGAGGACCACAATGATGCACTCCGCCATATTTATCGCTCGATCGCCACCAAGCGCCTTCCATTCCTGGGCAACTTGCTCATTCATCTGGACTCCCATCCCGACCTTCTTTTACCAGAGCATTTGCTGCAGTCTGAAGTCTTTGAAAAGGAGACGTTGTTTGACCGACTAAGTATCGAAAACTGGATTCTGCCGGCAGTTTTTAGTGGACATATTGATACCATTCTATGGTTGAAACCTCCTTGGTCCAACCAAATACTAGATGGAGTTTTTAACTTCTGTGTTGGGGTAGAATCAGCTACTGGGTTCGTCAAAGTTTCATGTCCAGAACTGTATTTCATCAGTGAAATGCTGTTCTGCGATGTAAAGGA
The DNA here is from genome assembly GCA_014899125.1 of Orchestia grillus. Lineage (NCBI taxonomy): Eukaryota > Metazoa > Arthropoda > Malacostraca > Amphipoda > Talitridae > Orchestia > Orchestia grillus. The sequence goes on along the minus strand of VOMN01133601.1, from coordinate 1,949 downwards.
ATTGGAGCACTGCAAAAACGTTGCCCTTCACGTGCTGACCCTGGGTGATCGCCTCATGAAGAATGAAGCATTAGCTGATGAGTTACCTTCTCAACAAGTTTCTGGCTTGGGTGTTCACGCTGAAAGTAGCTCTGATTCTGGTCTATCTGCTGTCATGGAATTGGCTTCAAAACTCATAGCTGAACATGATGGCAGATACATTCTTGATGTTGACCTCGATTTCTTTTCAACTTTGAATCCATTTCTTAGAACCCACCAAAGTGTAGATATGTACCGTCGATTAAAATGCATATATCATTTTGAATTAGACACGATTAATAAGTCTACCCATGAAAATCAAAACATTCGGACGCTACAAATGGAGCCTTTATCAAAAATATTCCAATCTTTAGACGAATTAAAGGATCCGACTATCATTCGAGAAAAACTTTCATCAGTATTGGACATGATAAGTGACCTTGATAGACGGGAGCAACTGCGGTTACTCATATTAGACCTGTTGGAAAAAGTTGACCCAGCGGACTTGGACTGGTTGTTGGTACATGACGCAGGCTGCACGTGGGACAGCCCCCAGCAAGTCCTTCCTGAACACCAGTCCACCGAGCAGGAAATTCGAGACCTCATGCAACTCGTTAGCTCATTTTTGAAGGGCATGCCGCCTCCTGCAGTAGTGACCATGGCCAGGTCCAGTCTGGACGACTACTGCCCTCCTCACCAGGTCGACCTCATCCAGGAGCTCATGTGTGCCGCTCTCAAGAGCTGGTGCCCGCATCTTCAAGTTCTCAAGCATTACTCGTAAAAGAAAGTGTGTAATAATAATAGTTGTGATAATAAACTATAATTTATGACCTGTAAGCTAAAATGAAAATGAGATTTCAGATCTCCATTGAGTAATTTTGGCCTCTAATAAAGAACGTTGTTTTCTTTATGTTCAGAAGAATCGACGCACAGAATTATTGATGTTTTTTTTAGTATCTCATTCTACTAGTATGAATAAACTAACTGTCTGGGTTTTTAAAAATTCTAATTTCCATTGATGAAACATGATCTAAAAGACCTGTAAAATGCAATCATGTCGGCTGTAGGTTAACGATGATTATAATTCATGAGCGGGGGAGCTACTGAGAAAGTGACTTCGGAATTCATGCTCTGGATGCAAACTGTTTTCAGAAATGTCACATTTTACAAATGCTGTTCTCTTGCACATCTTTATAATTTAAAAATAGTTTTTCTGCGCCTAATAACATGGTAATATACATATATACTTGAATTTGTGAAGAATCATTACTCGTTTCACAATTAGGTGACAAAAAATTCAAGTTGGCAATGCAAGCTATCCAACCTCCTCAGGTCTAAATTTAACTTAACTAGTACTAGCTAACTTATTTATATTTTCGTTTATGAATTTTTGAAAAGGTAAGCGGTTTCCTCACGTTGTATTTGTATTTTCCTTGTTGTAGTCAGCTTTATGAAATCAAGGTCCGAAAAGATTCTATGCATGTGAGCAAATCAAGCCTTGTAACTGAATAAATTACTGCAAAAGTCTAGCATACGCTAGGAATCGTTTTTGTTTCCCGTGATCATCGTGTGAGCGAGAGACATGAGCCCTGATGTGAGAGCGAGGTGGGGCATCATGGTGCCCGCCTCCGTGCAGGGCTGCTCGGGCTGATTTCAGTGATTCATGATTGAATGGAATAATAACGAAAATCAATAATCTTGAAAGGAGTTTTCCTACATAATAATTAATGCGCTACACATAACAGTTCTTACCAAAATATGGACTGACATCGTCTCATGTCCTTTAAAATTATGTTGTGTGCACACTTCGGACGATTGTCGTGAATCAGCCGCGAATGTAAGCATGCAGAAAAATGAGAACAGAAAAATATTTCTTACGATCTAGTTCACATACAGAGTATGGTACATCGGGTTTTCAATCAGTAAAATTA
>VOMN01133594.1:0-45729 GCA_014899125.1 Orchestia grillus | reverse complement strand
AATGGGGGGCAGGAAAGAGCCACCCATGCAAAAAAACTCATTTAAAAATCTTCGCTAAAGAATACAGCGAGGCTAGAATTTATCTTATTTTGTATCACCTGTTTATAAATACCTTTATCTTTGAAAGTGATTTTCTCTTTTGATATACATATATCATCATTTCATAATAGTTATTACACCGCATGACGAACAATTTACTAAGAGTTGTAAGACAATAAAGTTAACTCTAGCTTTCCCAGCCTACTTTTGAAAAGATGAAAGAAATTTCACCAGATTTTTACTTTTGAGATGAAGCCCACAGTAATATCTTTAGGAAACCTGGGGGGGGAGAGAATTTAGGGTAGTAGATATACTTAGAACTTCAAACTGAATTCAATATGGGACTATTTAAAAGCATATTCCACCTTTTACAAGAAGTGAAGCAGATTAAAGTCAATTTTAATTTTTTATCCAAATTAAGAAAAGGAGCAGAAAATTACCATCATAGTGTTAGTTTTCTAACTGTACGCCAGCTTCGTACTTCCGATCCTGTCGTGAACATTTCCCTGCACGGTTTTTATGTATATTTTTTTACGTTTGTGAACGTCGCTAGAACGCGAAGTCAAAGTTAAAATACATAAAATAAATTCGTGAACTAAACGGCTGCTTCTTGCTTGTCTTGTACGATATATCCATCCTTCTGATACGCTCTTGCTACTATATTTGTAGAAGCTTTCTTCGTTGATGTACTTTTATCTAATAATTTCAAATTGCGGTGCACTAAACATGAGAAATTTGACTGCCATTGTAAAAGATACACACGTGCACATACTTCTATACTTTAATGCGAATGAACTCGCACGTTTAAAATATTTTGTGCACTCCTACTTGAAAGCAGCAAATAAAAACATGTAAAATAGCATACGTGCAAGCTTTTCACTCAAGAAATATTTTCTGACTTACAGGGCAGCAAAATAAATTGCTGCAGCGAGAGCTTGAAGGTTTAGTTAAACGCGACCGTAATTGCAAAGCCAAAGAGAAGAAAAAGAAACAAAATGTAGAGCGACGGTTGAGATTTAGGAGCTGCGGGGCGTGGGAGCAGGAAGAAGCGACACACCAGAAAACCTCGCAAAATAAAACGATCGGACAGAAAAAAGAGAAATAGGAAGGGCGAAGTGTGAGAGCGGTGAGAGTGTGGGTAGCCTGCGTCAGGTGTGTGGCTGCGGGGCATGGCTGGCTGAGTGGCTGGCGACTGGCGCGCTGGCTGACATGTAGGTCTGAAGAAGCTACGCTGTGATTTGAGCCGCCCACTGATGGCGTTGTTCGGGTTGTTGCCGCAGCTGTCGGTGCCTGAGGGTCCCACTGCTGCTGTCGTCCACACCCGAGGGCAGGATTGGTGTGATTGCGGTTTTTGTTGCACGGCTTTAAAGCTCTTCGTATTACTTGTGAGCATCTCATGCTGGTGATCCTGTTGCTTCTGTAAGAGCTTTGGTAAAGCGCTGCAGTTTTGTAGCTGCGTTGTCTTTCGACGATGGGAATGCACTATTAGAGGCCAGAAATGTTCCTGCATGTACGTGCTATGGCAGCAATTTAATTGTTCGCAACGGGAGAGCGAACGCTCTCTTTAATGCCGCGATAATTACTCGACAATTGGTCATTATCTCCCGGATGCTAAAATTGATGTGGCGAAGGTTCTCTAGATGCTTTTGTCTCTACCCTAAGTATCGTCACTGTCATTGTCTCTACACGTGGTTGTTGCCACAATAAATTGTATCCTTTTCATAATTTTTTCCATTTGCACTACTGTCCTTGTCCGATGCTGTGCTTATCAAGCTGACTGAGCTGTTATCGCCTCTCGAACTTACACTCGAGTCTCGACTCCAAGCCTCGAGGCCGCAATAAGAACAAAGAAACTCTGCCCGTCCCCGCAACCCAGCTCCAGCGCTGCAGAGTTTTAAATCTCTAGACGAAGCTCTACTTGTCCACCAATCAAACATGCGCAATAACGTTTCGTTCAGATATTAATATTATTTTCTCACTAATTTCTAGTGTTTAGTTTTTTTTCTCTCTATTTTTCTATTTTCTTCTGGTGTTGCCCATTTTTAACCTCAAAATATATACTATTTATCAGGGTTTCGCTATTCCTCCCTTTTTTATTTTACTAATGTTTTCAGCACCCCATGTTTAACTGTTTGTTTAAACTTTTCCTTGGTATGTTTTCAAATTTTGTCACCGTGAAGGTTTTATCTTTGATTTCCATTTTGTATTTTCTTGATGTTCCTGCCGATTCTTTTGGCTGTCCAGTTGCTGATGTTACCTTCGGCTGCAACTTTAGCTCTGCACGCCAGCGCGCCATTTCCTGCAGAATATCATGACAACGCAATTACAGGATCGTTTTGAGCCACGGTTTATAAGTTTATCTGCCTTCATAAATGTAACTCAGTCAAATTTTTTCTGTTGATCGTTTTACTTTTATCTTTCATTAATCTCCTCGTTTTTACCTCATGTTAATTGTCCTTATCCAATTCCTCAACATTTTAGAGGATATTTGAAAGATTTGCTACTTGAAAATCCCTTCTTTGAAGAGAAACTTATTCCCTTGAATCATACGCATTGCTGATGAGATTATACATTTCCATGGTACTGTTATGAGCTCCTTACTCAAAACTCGTGAGAGAAGCGAGTATGTCTGTTTGGATTGGAATTGATTTCACTCCAACTGCGTTCCACTCCGTCATCTGAGAGCGCATGTCTGCCTTCCGGCAACAATTCGAAAATAACCATTGTTCAATATTTCCTTGATTTTTTCGTTAATTTATACATGGGGAGGCATTTTAACGCCAATGCTTAGCAGTAGTCTTCGATGTATAAAATTCAGCATTAAATTTGATAGTTATAGAAGTGGTGCAATAATTACTATAAAATTGACTAACGGAGAGGTTAGGCGCAGGCACCAAAAGTGTCTAATTTATTATCTTGTCAACGAGCCATGGAATGTTTGATTGTTCTACTGCTATCTGTGTTCATTTAACTTTGGTATATGTAAAGCTTTATAGTGTACGAATAGGTTTTAAACGACATTTTTCATGGTTAGTTTGTATTAGTTAACAAGATGTATTTTTATTTTGCGGGAAATACTGCTTAAGCTTTTTTGCAGTTGGTGTTCGTATGTGATTCGTGGCTCACCTATATCGAGGTTTCATTGAAAATTTGGACATAAATGTACATTTTTGAAAAATTAGGTAAATAGCCACCGAGGGCTTAAAGGGATAAGCTTCAGTTTCCATGAAGCTCTTTACTTAGTGAAGCTCCCTGCAACCGTTCCAGATGAGCTGAGAGGATTATCGTCAAGTTAAGCCTGGGTTATGCAGAACTACGAGTTGCAAGCGATGGCAAAATCATGCCTCCTTATTTTATCGAAGCTGAACTCAGAATCAACACCGCTGATTATACGAAGATTATGAAGACAGTCTTGTTACCCTGGGTTAAGAAGAACTATGATCAAGTTATGCTCTTCCATTACTCAGCGCTCGTTCATGGGGCAAAACTGTTCAGAACCTCAACGAAAAATTTTCATTATTTGTACCTTTGGCCATTTAGCTCATCAGATTTGAATGAAGTTACGAAAGTGTTTAACGATCAACCTCACAAAATTGTTCAATTCTATGAAGTGATTATTTCGATCACTTAAACTTGTTCATGCAGTGAACGCCTGCCGCTCCTTAACCCTGTACAGGCCAGAAGGACTATATGGTCCAATTTTGCAGGGATGATGTAACTTTTTCCATAAAAAGCTGAATGTAATCTTTTTGCTGATACCCATACACAAGGCTGTAACTATGTTTATACACAAAGCTTTCTGCAGCCAGGCAACCAAAACAATTTAGGCTGTAAAGGGTTATGCGAGTGTATCCAGCAAGTCCTTGATGCCGAATACTCTCATATAGAGTGACATAGTTGTATATCTATAAAAAATGATTTTGCGCAGAACATCTTTGTATCACGTTTCATTTCCCCACGTACATTGTATTTTAATTTGTAGTTTTATTTGTCCCAAATTAAAGTTTACACCCTGGGACGTTAAAGTATAGAAAGATTTTGTGAATTGGTGATCAATCAATATCGAGAATTGTTCATGACATTTATGATACATGCACGAAAGGAAGCTCAAAAATTAAATTCCGCCAGGAGAAAAAAAACAGTTCATATTACCAGACTAAGCCCAAAGCCCCTTTCAAAGTTCGGGTTTCTTTAAAACATCCACCCCAAGACATTGGAGGCGTTATCCGACTTTATGGGCAGGACGCTTCACCAATACTGGTCGGAGCGTGACTGAATGTAGGCCTCTAGTGCTCGCGTTCATCATGCTTACTGAGGTACAGAGTGCGCTCTGTGGCACCGCCGTAGCGTGACCGACCAGCGGTATGTGTTAGCTTGGCTTTTGAGCGCCGTGTCGGGTGTCATAGCTGGGACATTCTTTCGTTGGTAATGGGAGATTATCCTTCCCCCGTAGACCAGGGGGGAAGTTCCCTGCAAATCCGCTTACGGTTTTCGGGAAATTTTTATTTCGCTGGTTAGCCAGTTTTCAAGACTGTAATAATCATATATTGGTAATATTCATTTCGACGTCGGTAATAAGGACACAATGGTGATAAATGCAATTATCATGATTTCATAATAATTTCTTTCAATTCAGGTTCGTTATCACGCATACGATTTTCACTATTGTGACCTGCGTATCTCTCATTATTTGAACTCATTAACTCTTTTAATGGGAATCAATTTTGCTTAGTTGACCTATAGTAAAATACCTTTATTCCCACAGGATATATCAAATTGTAAATTGTATAAATAGCTTGGTTATTCCCAAAACACTTCTTGGATGCGTGTAGACAAGGAGATGAGTTTAAATTTCCTCCTTCACAAAAATTTCTATGGCATTTTTACAATTGCTGTGACGACCTACAGAGTTTTCATGACTTCTTCACAGTAAGCAATTATCATTCGTTACTCTCAGAACCCGTAATAAGTTAAACCAAAGTATGCTGTCGCCCAAGTAATGAGAATAACGAGAACATGTCCTCACATTTAGAACCCCTTACAGTACTTACTTTGCATTTGCGAATGCCAAGAGGCACGTGTATATTATTCGCAGGCTAACCTCAGGTTCTCTCGAGATGTTCGATGCCATTTCTCGTTACTACTAAATATTGCGTCAAATCTCCCTGCAAAATGGTTATTTGTTTGATTTTATTGGTGTGTGCATACTTTCTCGGTTAAAAATACCTGTTAGCGACCGTTGTTAAACTCTATATTATTAGCTAAACTTACTATGGATTTCAGAAAAGCTGTAGTTTTCATTTCAAGAACGATAGCTTCCCACCTCTAGCAATTGTATATCTAACTCTCAAAACTATGCATGCAAAAAATATTACTAAAGCTGTTCAAATTTTAGTATTATATTTAATTACACCATCAGTAAAATGCGTAAAAACCATTTTAATTTTGTTTCTATGATTTGTCATCAGGAGTGTGGGAGATTCAGAGCGTGGATTAGGGGCTGTAAAATTATTGACACTGCATTAATTCAATTGTCATTCATGCAGGTAAAGGCATCATTCTAGAATACCACAGTCAAGTATGAGGTACACAGGTGAAAAAACAATATAATTCCCCACTCCGAACGAGCTTATGCCTACGATTATGACCCGTTAGCTGAAGCTATACAGCGCACTGAGAGGGCTTCGCCGGGGCACCCTAACGTCGCAGTGATAGCATAACCGCCCTCTCACGTGAGCTCGAGCTAATTGAGTCGTGCCCTCAGACCATGATCTGCTTAACCCAATCACTGATCACCTGATGCTATAATGTCCTCATTAATATTGATCAAACCGTACTAAGCCGCGCATGTGCTTTGTTTCATCAGCCTCCTGTCCATTCTATTATTATTCAAAAGACGTGTTTTCTTGTTCAATTCGAGTCTCTTACTTCGAGCGTCTTCACTACATTGGGTCAACCTTACGTGCATCGTATATTGCGTGTAAATGTATTCTCTTTACAAAGTCGTTCTGTTCGTTCTTGGATTAAATTAATTTTTTAAATAATTTTTTAGCCATGCCTTGAAACACATGGCGAGGTATGTTCATAGAGTTATGATGGTCAAGCACTTCACCAGCCATTGTAAGTTGACGTCTCACGTCGTATGAACTTATAAAACTGGCGAATTGCCCACACCAGCAAATGCACGCTTTTTTTTATTTTACTATACTTCGAAATTTCATGTCGTTTGCCAAGAAATATGAGGACAGCAGTACTGTTCTTTGAAACATAGTTGCCATGCCCAAAATTAAATTTATAATAAAAATTTCTAAGTATTTAGTCATTAAAAACTATTTTTGCATCTCTTTTAAGAAACTAGCGTCGAATTTAATAGTAGGATTCAAATTTGGTGCTTGCATAATTTGTTACTACTCAATTAAATTACTTACGTTGTATCTCAACGAACACATTCAATGCTGGGGTAACTTGTATTAGCATACGAATATTCATTTAATGAAAGAAATTTTCCAATCAAAAGCACACTTCGCGTTGACCATCTAATCGCATTTTTTCGACGTTTGACATCACTTGAAATAAAGCACTTTTCATTATTTGGGCGAACTGAGAGCGCTTCATCGCTGTAAGCCCAAACTACAGCCCAGCTACCACCTGTACTACATTTTGAGCATGAGCAGCACACTCCGCCTGTGCCATCACCCGCCGCCCTCATGTACCACATTTCGAGGAGCGCATTACTCCGGTGCGTTCCCCCGGGACGAGCGTAGCGTTCTCCCCGCGTGCGCAACCCATTATCCCAGCGTATCCTCGTCTTCCGCGCGCGGGAGACTTCGCTGGTCCGCGTTCCCGACCCGCCAACGGTCGGTCGTTAACGGCTATCGTGACGACTGCTAACGAACCAACCGCGACCGTTGGCGTCGGAATCCCTGCCGTAGACGATGCCACACGGAATACTGGCAACGCTCTAATTATTCTAGCCAAGTGAATGCCTTGATGGATTCGTGGTATGGAATGGAGAAACTGCCAGATTTGTGAAGCTTAAAGTATGGTATGACCTTATGACCTTGTGAATCAAATTCAGCGCTATAGTCGTGCTTAGATCTGTCAACGCGTCGAAAATTCGTTTGAAAATTCCACTACAACACCCTAAAACTCGTACCAAATAAATTAGTCCAATTGCTTGATATGTAGTGAAATCGACAACTTGTCTTACGGTAATCTACATACGTTGACGTCCATGTCCTCTTGGTATTTTACATCACGTAGCACTAGGTGGCATAAGAATGGCACTCGAAATGAGACTTGAAGTTACTTAGCGTAATACTACGTACTTGGTCTCTCAGAGAGACATGATTGCTCACAATGCCTCTGTCCTCGAACGGTAACCTTAAGTGTCGAGCTCTCTAATAGCGAGTATCTGCTACAGCTTATTGCACATTCAGCATCACTTGGAATTTCTCATACCCTGAGTTTTCTAGTGTCGTAGTTTGTCGTAGTTATCATTTTCGAACACATCGCTCCTTCTGGTATGCGATCGTGGGCTCGCAAAGCATATCGTGACAATATGAACAACTACCAGGCAACTTACGGTATTCTGTGCTTATGTTTTCCTGCCTGAGAAATTATAGATAACTGATATTTCTCGTGAGGAATGCCAAAATCTTAACTCTTTCCCTGAACATCAATTTTCAGCTAAAGATACGAATAAATACTGCTAAAATAACTCCATTGTTTCATAATATGACCAACGGCAGGCCCGGATATAATACAAAGTGCCTAGATATTTTTAGAGAAAAAGCAGCCTCTTTAAGATATATAAGCAAGCGGTTAGATTGTTCTCGTAACTCTGCCGGAAAGTCGTCGTGATCAAGACAAGCCAGAACGTGTGAGAACTCCTCAGGCCTTCTACGGGTGTACTTTGTGTGCCCGGGCAGGCAGAACTGCTCGTGACTGTGAGGAAGATTCAAAGGCTGAATTGAATATTCAGGCATGGATGGCCCCAGTCGCGACTCAATGAAGACTCGTACTTTCCTTACATGTCGTCGTTTGTTACTTCTGACTCATTAGTTTTATGAGACTTCAATCTCACTATTTGTCTCATGGTTGCTATCATTTGCTTTTTATCAATTAAAGCTCCCCACCTGCAACCAAATTGTTAAAAACGCAATTTTATTGCTTTTTAAATTATTCACTTGATCTCATATAACAAGAGCAATTACGAGCCTTCTCGTTTTGGTCTGTATGTTCAGTTACCGAGTGTTACAATAATTATCGTTAGTTAATGTTCGTGAAACATCCGTGAACTTATTATCCTATGAAGTTTTTATCCCGATTTTCGTTTATGTCCCTTATATAGTTCCTTTCTCATTGTGATTTTTCAAAGGTGTCCATACTTTTTTCTCATAATTTCTTGATATCTTGACGCGCTGTGTGCCACCTCTCGAGAACACAGGGCTTAATATTTCATTTCCATACGAAGCTCTCGGACCGGAATTGAACCCGAGACCTCCTGAAAAGGAAGGCAAACCACTACCACTTGCGCAGCGGATCCTTTGTAAGACAACCACGCACCTCCTGACCTGCCGTGGTCACGGAGAGATGAACTTCACCTCTGGAATTTGGAGCGCATCTTTTGTACTATATTTATAACAAAGGAGACAACGGTGGATAAAAAAATATCCATTCCAGCAGCTCAAAATGAAGTAAAATTTCTAGCCTTGATAAGGCTAGTTTCTAAATTGTAATTTTTGGAGCAGCGAATGAGAAATTTAGGGACTTGATATGCTTCATAGATGTTCCCGGTAATACATGATTGTGAAAAAAACACCTTTGATGAATAAACGCGCTTGTTTTACGGATTTTATTTTTAATTTTATGCAGGTGCGGCAATAAATATAGGGTAATAAATATATATAATATCTCTAAAACATGATTTCAATAACTCAAACCCACTCTGTAGATTGAGGTTATTCAAATGATCTACTTTAATGTATGAAAACTAGGTTTCAAAGAAATAAATTTGTGATTATCCTTGAAGCAAAAGCGAAGGAGCTTAGAAGTCCAGGCTTGTTATCTTTGCTCTAACGTGGGAACACACCTTACGATGGCAATTTAATACCTCGTCGAAACACAGGTACATTTTGTATTATGCGCTCGAGAAATGCACATGAGTTTTACGTGCTGGCCTTCACTAGTTCAAAAACATATTGAAAATTACCCAAGCAGAAATACGACTTCAATGCTCTTTAAAATACTTGTACAACTTCATTCTGGATACGAAAATTTGTATTAATCAAATGCTGAAATAGCGTTTAACTCTCATTTCCGTACGCACACAGCAGCTGCTGTAAGTCATGCCACTGATGCGTCAAGCTCAAACGTATGTCATTCATCAGTAGCACAGAACATCTAAAAAAAGCCAATGTAACGTGACCAGTAAAACCAATTTTTGGGATGTTTTCAACCGTCAAATGATAAAATGAGGTCATTAAAAAAATCCAATGGTTCGTACAAAAATCTAAGTACAGTTTTGTTTTCAATCTGTGCGGTAATGTCATGGCAGTGCCATTATTACCAGATGCCTGCGATGAACTAGAATTCCGTTTGTCATCAGTCATTGAGCTCCCTTGAGAGAGGCTTCCCACAACCCGAAATTGAGCATCACCGACGTTCCCTCACAGCACGATCGTAAAATCAAGCCCCTCTGTGCGTATGCCGCACCAGACGGACCACCCGCAACATCTTTTCGCTTCACGACCCCCGAAACACAACTTGAAACTGGAAAAAAATGTTTCCCCGTCGCAGAAAATCTTTGAACTTCCTCACAGACGCCGCAAAAAGACATTAAAATACAGTTTTTTAAAGGAGAACAGGTAAGGGAAGACCTTTGATCTTCAGACCAGATTTCTTTGTGGTATTAGAATAAAGGACTGAAAACTTTACATTATGGAATGAAGCCTAGCGTGGACATGTCGTGAAATGATTGACGATATTTATTTGAGTTTTTAACATGACTTCGGCGTGAAATCAAGACCCTTTCAGCTCGTGTATGCACATGCGTTGGTCCAGATCACTTTTAGCTCTCAGAAACGAGTACCCAATAATAGGCTGATTCATCGATGTTTGGCAACCTAAGGCTGTTTACTACTTTATTTTGACACAACGTGTCGTTTGTGACGACAATTAGCAGAAGTATAAGCATCCAATAACATCGCATTGCTATAAAAAACTTATGAAATATGAATGAAAAATAATATTTGTTCATAATTTGAGTCTTTAATTAGATTTTACACTTTTTATATTAACCTACTGAGTTGAAACATAGAACTATTTTTAAGAAATTATTTAGAATTTATTTTTGCACAGAAGTATCAAATCATATTTTATTCTTTATTCTACCTCAACAAGCATTAGAATTCATTTCACTCTAAAGTGAGTCTACATACAGCCACGGAATTGATTAAGAATTAGCATTTTCCAAATTCTCACGGATCCTCGTCATATCATTTAAAAAATTCCACCCACAACTAAACGGAATCGTGCCTGAGTATGTTAACAAGCACCACCATTGTTTTTCCCTTATAAAATTTAATTAACGCTCCCCAAAATTTCGACGTGTTCTTTATCCGCATTTCTCTCGACGACGTCTGAGAGCGCATGCGTGACCAAAACCCTTTCCCAGACGAAGGACAAGATCCCTGTATCACTAGAGAACGCCAAGACCGTGCATGCCTCTGTCTTTTACAAATATTAAATGATGCTTCGCCTAATTGCTCTCTAATTACATCATCTGTCCCTGCCATGGTTTCATCTCACAATACGCCGGCCAGTATTGAGAAGAAAAACCGAAATTCGGCAAGGAATTACAAGCGTTTCCCTGAAGGTCTTGTTCAAGCGTGACTCTGTCTTGTACAAACATCCAATGATACTCGCTTTAATTGCACACTAATTACAACATCGCCTATCACTCTTCTGTGCCAATCATGTCTCGTACCGTGATATTGAAGCAACCAATCACCTTCAATAATGGGCATTGGATCGTCCAATCACAGCCTCAGAAAACAGATAGTCATCTGCAAGCACTCGAACCTTGTCCCAGTTAATTCATCTTGAAGACTTAATTGAAATTCCGATTCTTGAAGGGCAAAATTTCGAACACATTTTTTCATGGTTATTTACTTCCAATGATTTATGAATATAATTTTACATTAGTTTCGGACTGGGTAAGGCGGTAATAGACGTTACAGTTCTCACTGGTCGTGTTAATATGACACCCACTATAATTATGTTCAAATGTTGAGGTCAATTTCCTTTGAAGAATTTACTAGCTCACAAGAAAACATGGATTCAGTTTACCGTGGCGAACAGAAGGCGTTCTTTGATTTTAATCATATTGACTGCGTAAGTATTACCTACTTTAATTGATCAATATTTTGTTCGTGAGTGTTGATGATCTTTTTGGGATGCCTGAAAATTTCAAAAAGATCAACCGTGCTGAAGTATCGGAAACCAAAAAAATCGTGACTTGCAAAGCTAACTTGCGTCAAATAGCTTCCGCATTTTCGTCGGGAATTGATTTTCGTCGAACGCTCGCTTGCACGTGTGTGGGCTGCGAAATAAAATCCTGCACACATCATGTGTTCTCAAGCCCGTCAGTTAGCATGTCTGGAGTACTGTCCAGGAGTGCCCTGAAGCCCCCGAAATCTCTTCTAGCTGTAGTCTGGAGTTCGCGTTTGAGGCGCTTCATTACGCCGAGCGCCTGGTGGTTACCCTGTCAGGCTTGGGTCTGTGAAAGCTCTTAGTCTCACCAGGTCATAGATATGAACGTTGTCAGTAGATTCGTACTATAAAGAACTGAAGAATTTCATTCCAGGTTTCGTTTCCAGAAATATCCATCTTCTTTTTATAATTCGGTGGCCAAATTTTCATTGCTAAAAACAAGCCAGACATCATGATGTCGGAGGCAATGAACACACTCAATTTTCGTGACGTTTTTCGCGTAAATTGAAATGAGCATCTTGTTGTTGTCAACGATCCTACGGTAATTTAAGACTTGGACCGACTCGAAATGATGATGAGCTTCCGAGAAAAATGTCGTCACGTTTGACAACCAGATGAAGCCAGCAATTTTTTTCTTTACTCCCATCAGAGACCAAAATTCTTTTCACCATGAATTTATAGGATTTGATTTTTTGTAGTGCCTGCTTCTAGATAGGCATGCACGATTATCATTACAAAAATTTCAGTAGTTTCAGTGAACTCTTCGGAAACAAACAAATCAAGTATCACGATCAGTCTATACGAACGACAATTGCATCACCCAACACCTGCGTGGAGGCTGTTGAGTATTAAAAAATGCGTTGGGAACAAAACAAGATTAAATGCGAGACTTTCAAAAGCGTTAGAGAGACTCGCCCATCCTGGCAACACCGCCCTCAACTGTTCGACATCCGTGGCCATACAAACGATCTCATTGTGTACAGGCTACTAAATTTTTCCAAAGCAACCAGTATCGGCAGGAAGCTGACCTCTCACGTACTCTGCCAAGACCGTTCATAGAGGAATATAATCCGATGGAACTCGTAATAATTTTGACGGAGCATGCGCAGCGCCCTCCAACTAAATACCTTGAGTGCGAAGCATTCAGTTACGCGGAATGAAAGAAAAATTTTTTACCTCTTTGCTGAATACAGCGTTATTAAAATTGTACAGTATTAAGCAAAAATAACGCATCTATAAGTAATTCCACATGAAATTGAAATTGTTCTGAGAATAAGGTCTCGAGTGGCAAATTTGTTGCTTTGATTTTGTCCCCTCAGGGGGCATAGGATAGGCCATAGGCAATAGAGGTAGGTTAGTTAGGTTTGCCTATCCTATGCTATGGGGACTAGCGCCCCCAGGGGAGTACTGCTAGGGTACCTCAGCTTTAGATAGGCCTTCGGGACTTCTGTCTTTCGTGCCCACTTTGCTTCCTTCCGTTTTCATTCCTTCTTCGCTATTTCTTATTTGTCTTTTCTTGCTCTTCCTTCTTAACTTGCTGTTTCTATGCGCAGGGGATCTTGTGTGGGAACACACCCTGTGCATAGAATCCCCGTTCTCCTAAGTCCATACTAAATGGTCCCTACTCTTTCGGTGCGAAATAGACTGAGTTTCTGAAGCGCTGCTTTCACTACCACTACAACTACAACTTTGATTTTGTCATCTCATTTTCTCGCAAATGACATCACATAACGTCAGTATTCCACCCTAAGCATGTCTTCCATGCCCACCCTGTTTCATTCCAAACATGTTTTTACTGACAACTCTATTTCACTTCAAAAATTTGAATACAAGAAATTACCGTTGAAGTTCAAGTTTCGGTACAATACGCGTATTACTTGCCAGCAATCGCGTAGCTATTCCTATTGAGGGAGGAATGCTGTCCTATCATCATCTGGATACCCTGGGGCCTTCGTGATCTTCAGGCTGACCCAGCAACTCTCCATGAAGTTAGTGGGGCTCGTCGATCGTGGAGATTTGCACTGTATTTATTTATTCCCAAAGTAGATAGGACAAATTCTTTTTTTCTTTCCTTACACTTTACGTAGAATCGATAACCGACGGACATGCACGACAACTTATCGTTGAAACAACTTTCATACATGCTTCAAAATGTCATTTTTGTGCCAAAGAAGGGCCGTAATACTTGTCCGTATTCTCTGAACAATCGTACAGATAGTGCACTTACTGTTTATGTGAAATTACCTCATTATAGAAGCTTTATACATTTTAAAATAATTGTCTAGACCCAACAATACATTTCTTAAGACCGCTATTATATTCCTGCCTGCCGACTCGCTCAAGCAGAGCACCAACAACTTTAAATGGCAAACTGCGAAGGACGTCACATTAACAGCAGGCAATCTCATTAGAGGTGCAATCAGGCTCAATTGCTTTAATTGCAAGCGTTCACCCTGAAGCCATCAGATTGCAGTGATTGCAAGGAGGATGTGGCAATCATTACTACTCCAGTTTGACCGTTGGAGCTCGTTATTTCTGCAATACAGTTTTATTGCAGGTGGAATACACTGACCTGGGACGACAGGACCCTCGGTAAGCAAAGGATATTCATGTCCGTGTTGCCACAAGTGGAGATGCTTGCGTTAGATACAAGAAAACAAAACAATGAAATCAAAATCCTCAGAGGACAAGTATTTTGCTGCAGTTGGCGCTCGTGAGCAACTGCATTCGTGAGAATAAGGGCTCTTCACACGATCAGTCAATGTCTGAAGACATCGTCGGGAGACACTCAAATATGGGCGTTGAAGCTAACTTTGCTCTTTGCTTCCTACCTGACTCCTAAGCCTAAATCTTAACTTCCGGGGAAGCCTAAAAATCATCTCACACTCAACGCCACCAATAAAATCTTAATTTGAGTGAGCACCCACTGCTTGATTAGGATAAGTTCTTATGAAAATGAGGGGTTGGGAACATATGGTCAAACCGCTGAGCGTAAATTTTGCTGTCAACATTTGGGGCATTGAATCCAACTCATGACAAATGAAACACTCAACCAGAGTTATTTATTCTTACAGGTTAAATAAATTTATGAACTATTTATTTGATCGCAATGAGGTGTAAGGAAGAAGGGTCCTCCCCGATATTTTTTTCATGTAGGATATCCCCGACAGGAACCTGTAGCGCTCACTAGCAGATGGAAAGATTATTCCTCTTCTCTCACTTTTTACATCAAAAGTCAATAGGCTCGTAAAATCTTGCCAGGAATTGTTAGCACTTGACTTGAGAAACCGTTCGCACGAGCCAGCGGCGGGACAAGGACATCGAGTAACTGCCCAGGAGTCAAAGTGCGTGTGTACAGAGCGGTGCTCTCACTTTCTCTCTTTCACAAGCCACTGCTCTCGATGACCTTCAGCATTCCAAACACCCTTTGTTGCTGATTAAAGGACTCGATCCTCTCTCACAAGACTGTGGACTCGGTGCTCAGTATTGCTTACGACCTCCGGTTCGCAGTTTGACGTTAGTGGTGGACTGCGAAATCGTAAATTTGCAATTGGTGTCGATATCTATCCAGTCAATTTATGACTGGGATAGGGTTGCGTCTCGTGAATGTGTAATTAAAGCAAACACTGGGAGTACAGAGCATGCTATTAAAGAAAATTCAATATTGGTAAATGCCAAGTCAATGCCGATTTTCTGCTCGAAAGCTAAAGGGTAATGATCGTTTAGACCCGGGTAACTTTCCATGGGAGTTACGAGCAGGCAAGAAAGGCGCAGGGTTTGGTAGGGGTGCAGTTACTGATGAAGAAGTTTTGGAGTTTATTGGGCTGCAGGACAGGTAGGCACAGAACTACAATAATACTGTCGTGCAATGGTAGGGAGTAACAGATCGATTAAAGAGTTCATCGCAGCTACGAAGTGTCCATCATTATTGACACACTTAGAGGTGAAAAACATTCATGAAATGAATATACCAGATTTTTTCTCAAACATAGATTAGATCTTGGATCTAACATAAGCTTGTCTCAGATTTTGGATTTAAATTTGAGCCTTGTTCCATGGAAAACAACTATAAAGGAACAAATTTTCAAGCCTGTGTGCGAAGTCCTCTGAAGGAATTTGGCTTAATGATTTTATTTCTTTTCTTGTAATCAGATTTTTCGAACTCAAGCCCTCTAAAGAAGTGTTTTTTATACTTGGGTGCCATAGGCAGCCAGGAAAAACATTCATCTCCAGTTGAAGTTACTTTACTTCTGTATCATACCTTCAAAGTCTTCTGTTTTTCAATACTTATATCACTTGAATGTCATAACGTACCAAGAATCTCAATGCAGTAACGTGCTCTTCGACATAGGACGTCCTTATTTTAAACATTATTTGATCTGTGTTCAAGCAGTTTAGCTCTAAGTATTCGCAACACGTGCATTTGTGTGAAGAGCGCAGGCTTTGACTGCTTGAAACTAAAAATTTTCAACGCCAATTAATTAGCGTTTAAAATAAAGAAGTCCCACGTCCAGGACAGCTTCTATTCCAAGTTTCTCTTAGAAAGTTAGTTACATGAAACATTTTCTTAATTTTGCCCATGTAAGCTGAGGTTTACTTTTAGTTGTGTTTCGACTTGGCTAAAATCGTTAAAGCCGAAATAGACCTGCTTGTCGCATGACACTTAATAAATTATTGAACGTGAAATATTAACTTACCTCCAGCCACGAAACGAAGTGCGTCTAAATATAACATTTTGAGGATATGCTGACGCAGACCTAATTATTGATACCATTGGAAAGTTGTTCGAAGCAAAACCAAAAACGTTGATAATTATTATAACCTGCCTTAGTATCCTTTATTATGAAGTGCAAAATTTGTATTTGTGTTCACTAAAATTTCCCCCGCTCTATCAAAAGATGCCTAAGTCCTTTCGACCTAAATTAGTATCGTGATCACAGTTAAACAATCGTTCATGTATTTGGGACCTGTTAAACACAGAAGCTGTATGGTTCGTGCCAGTCGAACCAAATTTCGAATAGTGATTGTCGAGTTTTTGAGCTATTATTTAATGCCAATTTGGAAGCTGGTATTTTCTAACTTGAGAGCAATTCCCAATTTCATCGAGCGCTGCCACGTCTATGTACAAAAATTACCCGGATGAGTCATTACTTAAGAACTACATATGCAATAGATGTCCTGAGCCAGCGTACATAGCTTCTTCGGGGTATTCTGGTGGCTTGTTCAGAACTTCCTATCAAAAGCTCGCGAATGAGCTAAATACGAGAATATAAAATCGAGTGGGAATATAAGGCAGTGGCAGTTATGATTAGTTACGAAGTAGTCATGAAGATTAACCCAAAGTGGTCAAATTTGTTTGCCGTTATTCCGTGGTATCAAGAACTGAAGCTGACTGTCTCGCATTTGCCGCTGTATGGGGCTGGCATACAATAAGCTTACGTCGAGTCGCCAGGGGCAACGCGGGTGCTCTCACTAACGGCCATTCATGCTAGCAATCTTTGGAGCCAATTTTGTGTTTTTTAACTCTCCGCGAACGCGAACATATCTAGGAACAGGTATCGGTGTGTTTGTGTTTTCCAAAGGGTTGGAAAACTCCAGACACAATATTTCGTAGATACAGTGAACAGTCGCTTGTTTGTGTATTGTGGCTGCTGTTGTGACTAGTGAACCGCTTTGTTTAATCAATTGATGAACGAAAACTGTGTTTTTCATTTATGCTCGTAGCTATTTTTTGTAAAATTGATTTGAATGCATTTTTTGACATTAGTGTTTTATGACTGTAGAGCTAATAATATGTAATTTTATGGGAATACACAATAATTTTTATAATTTAGTCATTTAATAATAGTTGAAAATTGTCATACATGCTTATTTAAATCAAGGATTAGGTAATTTAGCATGAATAGTAGCGGCCAATATCTTACCTACTGACAAGACATTAGAAGATCGATGGCTGCAAATTTTAAGTAACACGTACTTTATTAACAACTTCCAAGAAATACAATTAAACACTAGTATGCGTCAACTCAAACGTATCCCATGACCAGTGTTGTTTGTATTTTGCACCCGTGCAATATCATGCGGCGAATGTACAGTCTGGACGTGATTCAGAAAAGTTTGTTTTTTGTTTGCATTTAGGTGTGTTTGTGATTGACAGTGAGTTCGATAGTGTAGTCGGGGCCTTAGCTCAACCTCAAGTTACCCATGGCAACACTGATGTCCTGGGCGCAAATGAGAGTACGGACCCGCAGGCTGCTCAGTGGCCGACTTGGTGCAACACAGCCACACGCTGCGCCTGCTCGTCGTATCGGGACACCAGTCCGGGCCCTAAAAGGCAAAGCAGATCTCCTCGCAGGGTGGAGGTGGAGCGATCGTGCTAATCGGGTCGCGTATCGTGATCACGACCGCGGTTTATCGCACGAGCTGCACGACTGCAATGCATGAGCGCGCGCACGCAAGCACGAAAAATGTCGTGCGTGACGTGACCGCTGCACGTAGAGATGCACGAATTGATGAGGCTTCATGCTGGTAAGCCTGAAAGGGGCTTTTGAATCTGGGAGTTTGTGTGGTACGCGAAGATACGGAGGATGGTTTCTCAACGAGAGAAACGGATATTTCAGGACTGGAGGAGGGAACATTGGTCATCATGGAGTTTGTCGATGGGAGAATGATGGCAGTTTTCATGTGAGCTCTCTTGTAGATGAGTAGGTAACTTCATGGCAGACTGCTTGTTCCCACGATCGTCTAGGCAAACGGAGTTGAACCAAGACAGCGTGACCCTAAATTTTTGAATGGGGAAATAAGAATAACTCCTATAAAGCTGCACGTTTGTTTATAAAGTTTTCTTACCCCTCCTAATTCTTAATTTTACAAGGTACTTCTATAAAAGAAATACTGAATTTTGACTCAGATCTCTTGAGTACTACGTTTCAAAGGCAAATATTGCTAGAATTTGCAGCATTTTCAAGACCAAGTAACTATATTCGGACTTTTTCAATTTATTTGGCAGTACACCATTTGAGAATGGGCATTTCAATATTTTTAAAGATGCAAACATTACCTTCTCTACAGATACTTCTTCAACTCGTGTCAAAATAAATATTTCGTATAATAAAACTCTTCTATTTGCAAAACATGAGAAACGCTCTGACATATCATTTCCCTAAAAGTATTTTTGACAGTGTGATTTACGCGTAAGATCATTGTCGTCAGCAAATCAAGTCAAATTCTGGAAGTGGCTCAAGCATTTATATGCATTCTTTATTGGTTGGGAAGGCCCAACATGTGAGTCGATGACTGAGTCATGCGGGAAAATTTCTTTCATCGAGAGAAGTAGATGTTCATGAAGCACACACACTTTTTTCAGCAAAATCGTCACATGCACTCTATACCAGCCTTATCCTAAAAATGTGTACTCTCTAGGCTAGGTCAACAATATTCGGTATCGTGGACCATGTTCAACTGTGGCAGTATTTTTACGAGAGACTGGCTGGCTCACAATTCAGCTGCAGAGCTGAAATTGCATTGCCGAGGACAAAATTACACCCGACCTGCTGGACAGTTGGACAATGCGGGCTTGAGTGTGGGTTGAGAAGTCGCTAATTTAACTGTCGCTCCGTCTAGCCTGGTAGCGAAAATCCCAAATTAAAAATAACTTTGAAAAACTTCCTCTAAAATCGCGTTTCACCCTGAGAGCCTCTTCTCTAGTCACGGTGTTAGCACGACGATTTGGGTTGAAGTGACATCATTGAAGCAAGCAGCTCGCTGCTCAGCAACGCTCTTCATTCTTGGAAAGTGATATTTTGGTATGACTCTTGAGGGTAACCCATTCGCGAAAGTTCAATCCGAGACGAAAATTTAAATTCAATGTACGAGTTGTTCTTCTCCCTCTGATTGTAAAATTAAACGGCATCTGGGTATAAAAGAGTACGTACAGAGATATGTCGCACCAGCAGCGAGAGTCTGGAGTTTACGAGGGCGTAAGTTAGCAAAATTTCACACAATTTTGTTTGTTCAGCGAGCATTGGCACGGGCATGTAATTCTCATCCACGTCTGCCTAACGCTTGTTAAATTTTAGCCTTTCTGAATTTTCTGTATTCTTTGTTCAGAAGTTAGCTGGACTCAATGAGATTGATAGCATTTTGCAGGTAGGATATCAGTTTAGGTTTTCTGCAACCAGTGTTTGGTTTTGCTGACTTATCCTTGAGATACTTTAATGACAGACGCGGCACGTGCGTGTTGCTGTGTCATGATTTACAGCAGTCATCATTACCGTAGAACGTGAGGAAAATATCTTAAATGAAGTATCCTAGATAACGTTCATGCCTTGGATTTACGCTCACTAAAATGAATGGAAAGCGAGCAATTCAATTTCCGCACTTGTAAACGAAACCCCGAAAAATCGAAAAATTTTGCTCATTTTGAACCTTAACATGAACATTAACATGAACACCGTCGTCCAATGGAGACGCATGTTGTTTGCACTTATTGCTTTTTCAACACCGAGTAATGAAAATTACTGGGCTGGAGCACTCACTCTTCGTGCACTAGAATGACATATACTTCCATTTTCAAATAATGCATATCTCATGTCAATTAACCAACATCTAACACTAGCAGTCCATTTAATCTAAATCGTTTTATTTCATTCCGAAGTAGAAACACTGAGCAGTTTGGTAACTAGAGTCACTGTCGGTAGAAAAAGGGTTAAGAGCACTATCGAGATGTATGATACATATATATATACGTATGTCCTTTTTCAGAGGATTTCAAATTACAATATCTTTATGAAAAACCATCTGACATGCTTGTGTTGCCTTGGAATAATGAGAGCTGCTTCAATATACTTTATTCCATTCAAATTAACGATGGCATAAGGCATAAAAAGTTAACGATGTACATACAGAGAGAGGTCG
The DNA here is from genome assembly GCA_014899125.1 of Orchestia grillus. Taxonomy (NCBI): domain Eukaryota; kingdom Metazoa; phylum Arthropoda; class Malacostraca; order Amphipoda; family Talitridae; genus Orchestia; species Orchestia grillus. The sequence goes on along the minus strand of VOMN01133594.1, from coordinate 25,278 downwards.
CAATTCAAAGCCGGTACCTCGCAGCGTCATCATAGGAGCGTTGACAGAACGCTGTCAGCAGGTCGCCGTGCAGGCCGCTCTGGGAGAAAGAGTGAGACGCGGCATGTACACGTCGGACTGTATAGAGCGTTTGAAATGTGCCATCCTCAGGCCTTTTTGTATGAACTCTTTCGTTGTATGCAAACACACAGAGCATGCCCTCCCTCAGGATTGCCCAACCACTGTCGTTGAAATTTTCGAGAAGAATATTTTTTTGTAGCCACTTCTAACTTCAAGTAGAACTTGTGTAAGGAGAAAAAAAATTTAACGTTATATTATCACGCGCTTAAAGAGAATAACTACGCGATGTAGGCATGGTGTGCAGGTAATTTTGAATGGACATAGTCGTGTTATACATCAACTGGTTTCCTTTACCCTCCCACACAACACCTCCACGAGGGAGTCCTGAAAAAATTGTCTATTGAGCCAGTCTAACCCGCCCGCTTTGCTGCTAATTACAGCCATACTTCGCGTGTGCGCGTAGCGCTGAATGACACAGTGTGAGCTGTTCCTGCAAAACTTGCTCGCGTAATTGCACGTGCACATCGAAAAAGCACATCAGACAGCCGTGCGCAAGTTCACTTATGGCTTGACTGAACACCGTTCCTATTTGCGAGTACAGGTACGCAAGTACAGGTGTTCGTATATATCTGTGCCCGGTAGCGGCTTCTGTCAGAGGCATCCTGTCTCCTGGCCTCTAAGGCCCGTCATTACGACGGCAAAAACGCGCGTCATCCTCGTAACGCGCAGTAAATCTGCGCCTGACACACGTGTGCGTCGCAGCTTGTGTGTTCCAGCGCCATGTGCGCGCCGCAAGGATTTACTGCAATTGCGCAGTACGTGCGCTTCTGGGGCCGCGCTGCAGCGCACACACGGTACAGGATTATTTCACTTCTCCGTCACTTATGCGTGTGTAGGTACATGTCATTCCACCTCTATTATTATATGTGCTGGGGCGCTAGAAGGATTTATTCAGGCTGTCTATATATGCATGGGCTTTCGTTTCAGTGAGAATAGTAGTACGCATATACGTAATGTAAGTGTTTGAATCGAAAGGGATAACAAAACAACAAAAATTGTTTCTTCATGTCGGTTATCGCAAGCATTTAGGGAATCAAAATATGTCCAACGACTGAAGTTTACTCAGTAGGTAATAGACTTCCCTTCATCCATTTATTGTCAAATCTCTGGGCGTGCATTGACAAAGCATCAAATACGTTGATGTCGATACAAAAACCCTGGAAAATATGTCACAGAAGTGCTCCAGATGCAGGATTTTAATGAACATTCACTCATTTTTCTACTTCGCGTGTTCCAATCATCTATGGATCTGTTGGGAAACTTTTGTGGTTGCTATGACTGAAATGATAGCCTTATCATGAGCTGCTTTCATAAGTTGGGTTTCTGAAATACTCGGATATAATTTAAAGCAGATGAAATACAATACGTGACACAGAATTACTAAAGTTTTTAAATTTTTCAATGAGAGTTCGACCAAAAACAGCGCATTCCCTCCTGGATACAGCGCTACCGTTTGTTAGCGTACAGGAGACTCTTGAAAGTAACAAGAATGCTCGTTACGCAAATTCAATTTTGCACAATGAGATGTGCTGCTTCGTGAAGAGCTCGCAACTGAGATCTCACGGATGCAATAGCGACAACCGTGGACGCATTGTAGCTAACAAAGCAATAAATATAACATAATGTGAGAGATCGCTTGTTTGCGCTGTCAAAGCTTCCCCTGCTCTCCTCGTATTCTAAGAATAACAGCCCATCAGACAGCGGAGCATCTCATCTATCCTTTTCCCTACTGGCAGCCGTCGCAGAGCTGCTACACCTGAGCTGCGCCGCTTGTGTTAGCAGGTCTCGCCTACGTGCTTGAGCTTGACAGCTCTGAGGCTGAGGCGGTTAATAAATAAGAGTTGTGAAGATTTCTTTCTCCACTAGAGTTTTCCCTGATGCCTATGTCAACTTCGTTCGCTCTTACGATATCAGGCGTTAACTTCCAGAAGATGGAAACATTGTGTATGAATCACATTCTCTTCATTCTTAAATTGTTATTTTCATGCGCTAAGGACCCTGAGTGGGAGCACACCTTGTGCGCAGATTCCCCGTTTCCTACAGTCCATACTAAATGGTCCCTTCTATTTTGGTGCGACGTAGTCTGAGCCTCTGAAATACCGAAAGCTATGCCACTACTACTCATGGAAATTACTGGAGTGAACTCATATCTAATATAATGCGACCTGACCGTGGTATCATGTCTTCATAAAATGACCCAGCTTAGTGGATCATTAAAAATTCTTCATAGAGAAAGATATTTTAAGAAGATCAAACGTAGGTGCGATGTGCCTAGACAGCGAAATAGACTTCCTTTTCTTCGCGGTGTTCCGTCGTAGTGAATCAGAATTCAGGTGTTATAGCAATAAGTTCTATAAGCATGGGGTGTCTGTAGGCGTTCGATGGGATGGTCATGTGTGTATCAATGTTGTCAAGCCAAGCTAGGTAGCATCCTGCCAATATGTTATTGCAAGTGGAAGGAAGGAACATTGCGTAGTTGAGGAGAACTTCAAGGGCGAGTGAGTTGACGAATTTAGTATCTATGTTAAGCTGCTCGGAATGTTCAAATAGGAGCACCGAACGATTAGCAGTTGTAATTATTAACTGATCGTTTTATGAGACTTTCGTCCGCAATGTGTACTGTTAGTTTTCCATATATATATATATATAATAGGTTTCTATTTTTCAGGCTAAGCAAAATTTACCGTGATGTTACCGTGAACAGTTTAGCACTGCAGCAGTAAATGATACGGCCAGTTTGTTATTACTGCTGTGTTGCTTTATTGTTATTGTAGTGTTGCTACTGTGTTGTTACTGCAGTGTTGTCACTGTGTAACTACAGCACTGATGTTTCTGAGTTAATGCTGCCGTATTGCTACTGTATTGTTATTGCCGCGCTGCTACTGTTTTATTCTGCAGTTATACTACTCTGATACTGTGCTGTTGCTGAACTGTCGCGACAGCGCAATAACACCAGTAACACTACCACAGCAACACCACCACAGCAACACCACCACCGTAACACCAGTCCCACCACCACTGCCGGCGCCGCTTCAGCATCCGCCCTCAGGCTGCCGCACTTCCTCCTGCTCCGCCTGGGGCTGCTACTGCATCCGGTGGCTGTGTTGTGTTCGCTTGTGTGTTGTGTTGTGTCGTATGTTGTGTTGTGTCGTATGTTGTGTTGTGTCGTGTGTGTTGTGTATTATGTGCTGGGTCTTGGGTTGTGTGGAGTGAAATGTGTTGCACGTTGTGTGTTGCACTGCGTGTTAAGCTGTGTGTTGTGCGTTGGGTTACATGCTTTTGTGTGTTATTTTTTGTGTTTGTGGTTGTGCTGCTGTTTTGCTCTAACATTTAGTAAGAAGCATTGTGTTTCATTGGTGCTTGAGTAGTGTGCCGTGACGTGATGGATGATTGTGTTACGAGAGCGTATGACATGGAGTGTTACGAGATGTGAAGCATTGTGCTGTGTGTGAATGTGGAGCGTGTTCGTGTGGAGTGCGTATTACTCTGCACAACGTGTCTAGTAACTGCATAGTGCTAGATGTATGCGTGTGTTGTGCTGTTCGTTATACATATGATACGTCTGACTCGATGCGCACAGGTGTGTTTTGCGATGTGGGTACGTCTGAGGGATTCACCCTGATGCGTGACACACTTTTTGACGAATACACCTCGGACTTGAAACACCCGCGTGTGTCCACAGTGGAGTTCGAGCGCATCATGTTTGTGCTGTGCATCTGTCTGGCTGTGCAAGCGTGGTTCTTGTCCTGTACTGAGTCGCAGGACGCCTACAGAGTGTCAGTAGAGCTCATATCGATTGTGTACGTCATTAGCTAGTCGTGATTGTAGCTTGCATCTGTGTTCTTTGTTTTTCGGAAAATCAGCTCGTTTTTGTCTATTCTGAACTCACCTTCAAACCAGAAAAACTAGCTCTCAGCTCGCTTATATGTTGTATCTCTGCAGCACCACGCATCAGTGTAGGTGTCTGTAGGTGTTAATTTGAACATTTCGTGGTAGATGCTGCTCAATCGACGACGAAAACAGGGAGTATTCGTTGCCAGAGCGTAGAAGAATTGTTTGGCATTTGAGTGCTCAATTCCTTCAACGATAGTGGGCAAACTTGTTATCAATGTTTGAAGCATTTTCTATCAACTTCAAACATTTGTCGAGATTTTTATCATACCCAATAACGCTTTTTGGAAAACTTACCGCTATAAATTTGATATACATAACAAAAGATATTGAAGCACAAAACTTGCCATGGACTGAATTGAGTTTACTGAACATCAGGGAGTAAAACCGTCCGTCAGACACCGAATTCGCTCTCATCCCTAGCGAGCTACTAATTTTTTAGCTTGATTTTTCAAGGAAGGGCTTAAAAGCCTCGCTTTGACGGCAGGCAAATGGATTTGGTGCTCATTTTTGAAGGATGTTTTACCCTCGCCCTCAGAGGGAGGTGTCTCGTTACTTTCTTGGCCGCCCATAAACGGCCTTAAGTGCCCGCCGTCTCTCACTTTTGCCCATAAAGTGAGGCGCTTGCTGTGTCATAAAATCGCCCATAAAACAAACACCCTTTCACGGGAAACTTTTTTTCAATTTTCTTAACTGTTTCTTTCGTAAAGCTGTGCGTTGTATTAGGCTGCCGAGTGGGGTCCGCCTCTTTCATATTTCCAGACTTACGAAAACTTTATTCTAAGCATCGGAAAACCAGCTACACTGCATCTTGATTATTAAAACTCTTACAATTGTAATAAACAATCTTGCATGCTGCTCAGGAAGCTCAGAAGTAAACACTGAGCTCAGTTATACGCTCAAGCAGCACGGCTACCGTAGGCAGTTCTATCACCCTAGAGACTTACTGAGGTAAAAGGCTTCGTGATCTCCATTTGCCCAGAATAATAACAGAAAAAGTAAAACAATAAGGCCTTGAAAATGCTTCTCGATTTTAACAGCCTAATAAGAATGTCAATTGAACTGGAAGCAAACGAGAATTTTTTTCTATGTTTGGGATCTTCAGTAAAGTTTCTGCACTGCCAGCCCAGATTTAAAAGCATTAGTTTTTCATTAGGATTATTAACTTCACTTCTAGTAATTTTAAACTTTCCTTCATTGGTAAAGTTTTGATAAATACGCTCATGGGTTTTTACATTTACCTACACACCTCGAATTCTGCCCTCACCCATTCTTTACTATGCTATCAACCGTGATGGCCGAGCATGTGGTTAAGACGCTGGTCAGTATATAGAGCTCGAAAATAATCCTAAAATAGTATCCAGGACGAGTTCGAAGTCGTGAGAAAACTAGATAAGCCTCAAGGAGCGATAGCCTGCCCGTTGAGTGGTTTGAATCCAAATCAAGTTGTGCGTAGATGTTTTTCTTCATTTAAAAATGAGGTGAGCCTCTTCTAATCCATATTCAAATTTTGATTGTCTCTGTGCTCTCTGTACAACAGCACGTGCAGCCCTGACTCAATGCAAAACACAGACAATATATCCACGTCGGGGCAACCCACGTCCACGGCAACACAGTCTCCAATCTCACTTGGTGCTCGATATGGCGCGTCGAGGTGGTGTGGTGAGCGAGAGAACTCGTGATTTATCTTCACGAACTCAGCCCTCCATATTCAGTCATCCTGCGATCTAAAGGGAAAGTTCGTGCCATCGCATACAATCGTCGGATACTCTTTATGCATGCCACACCTGTTAATAAATATGTATTTTTCTCAGTTATTTATCTATTATAGTGTACGTATAAAATGTATGAATTTAGGGGTTGATACCACCATTTGCAGTGCAGCTTCTTCATTACCTTGTACTTTGCCGTGGTGTGACCTCTTTGACAACGTTCTCATATAACACCAGAAAGAAAAATTTGCGGGCGAAAAAAATAGATTATTTTCAATATGAGCCAAAACTTAACACAACAAGATGAGTAATAGGAGCAACACATAGGAGCAGCACAACACATAGGAGCAACACTACACGTAGGAGGAAGCCATTAGGCCTGTTGTTCACATATTTTGGAGCATAGTGCTAGTGGGGAGCCTTGCGCGCTCGTTGGGGTGCGAGTTACCGGTGTCAGTAAGCAGCCCCCGGCCGTGTCATTCACAGACGAGAGCATGTTTGTTGTAGGTTCAGTTCCACTACTGGGTAGGCTTTGTTAGTTTACTTCTCCTCTGTTAGCATGGCCTGCGCCGACCTCGGACTACTCTGTCTCCTTCCCGCGCTCCAGGGTGTGTGCTCTGTCGCTCCTGGGAACTGCATCGGGCGCCGCGCCGACATCCTCGTAGCGCCTGCCTACCACTCCAGTGAAGTCTCGGCCTAGTGTCACTGCTCACATTACTGTAATTGAGTACACAAAGCGGGTAATTTCTCAGCGTTTGAGAGAATTTGCAAATACAGGGCTTAGGGCACGGCATGACTTCGCACCTTGTTTTGAGCCTGAATCAGCTATTGTTAACGAGTAACTTAGCACCTTGTTTGAATTTGCACCTTATTTTGAGCCTGAATCATTTCACGCACTTCGGTACTTCTCATCTACATAGTTTATGGTTTTGCAGGTGTTTTGTCAAAACGTTATCACACACGATACATTTTTGACTTCGTGTTACAAATAACGCGAAGTTAACCTACGCATTTTTTTCTTTTCTGCGAAGTACATTTTCACCCGCAAATTTTCCCGAGAATCTATTGAGACGTCGTTCACCAAGCCTCGCCATTTTTGAGGTAAGTTATCCTTTTTTTAAATACATAATTGGTTTTGAGCTACACCTCGTTCAGGTATTAATTGTTTATTACCGAGTTAGATTATTCGGCTGTTGACTCATTTATGTCTGCGTTGCTCTTCCACTAATTAGATAGGAAATGCGTCCGGCCTCTAGGAAGGAGTTGATGGCTTGCACGTAGGCCTAAATTCGTCGTCGTTTCCTGAATTGACTGTTTGAAGAGGGTAGAAATGTTACTCTTGTTTTCATGTGGCCATAAATTTTTATTTCTTGTACTCTTAGCTTTACGATCTCTCCTAAAAATTTATTGGAATTTTGTGTGAAGTTCGGTCATGTTTTGAGTGCAAAACCAGTGCTGTTGTGGTTCAGGGAACAGGGGGCTTTCAGCGTCCACAGGCAGACGGATGTGTAGCGTTATTCACTTATACATGCATGCTCACATGTACACGCCTATTATAATTCAAAACTTAAAAGCCAAATGTTTAAATTCGTTCAAGACTTAGTTAAAGCAAACGAAGAGTGTTATTATTTTCAGGGTAGGGCAAAATGGAATTTTCAACCACTGCTAGAAAGTCAATACCGGACAATTTGATTGCAAGTTAGCCACTCTACACGGAACGTACCCGCGCATGGTAGGAGGAGCTCGTGAAATCTGTAGCTCAGAAATCAACGTAATCAGTAAGGGGTCCCAATTGGCACCGGGGCTATCGAGGTTTCGGTACTCAAGATCTGAGCACGCGTGCTTACCTCATCAGCAGTAAAGCTTCGTATGAATACTAAAGTCAAGGGAAAGCTTCATATGAATACTAAATTGAGATCAGCGAGCCTCTGTCTTTTGCTCAGGAAATTAACTCAGATTATCAAAAAGTATCGTGTTTCGTAGAACTGGGTGATTCATTGGTAATCTTTTACTCGAAGTAAATGGATGTAGTTACTTGTATTGTGTGCAAAACAACTACTTGTCCACATTTTTGCCTGTTTTCTATCGCATTAAACTTTTCGTATGAATTTAACGCTCTCTCTCTGAAATGATTGAATATTCAACCTCGTCCAAAAACTTTCTTCAAAATCAGCAAAACAACTTTCCCCTTCTCACATTACTGTACACAACGGGTAATATCAATATTGTTAGTCATTGCTAACTCCATGTCGTTTCAAAACTCCATATCATGAAGAAGATAAAATAACATTTTCAGAGACGAGCCACTCTCGTCTTGCCCAACTAATCTTTTTTGAAGAGAGTTGCAAGCTGCGTCAAGTGACGGATCAACAACTTCTTCCAGGCGAAGTGAAATTTATTCCAGTGCACAAGATTAGAACATCCATCTCTTGTAGTTCTCCATGACATGAACCTGCACACCCCTACGACGGGCCTGTCAATTCCAGCGACTCCGAAATGCCCCGGAAACTGCCCCCTGTCAAGGCGCACGCACTAGTTAGAGGCAGCTAGCATGACTGGAGTGGCAGGCGCTGAGCAACACCGGTAGCGTCAGTGACAGATCGCATGAGCGTTTGTTACAGGTCTTGCTCTTGTACGCTGTGAGCAAATTTCTATTTCCTTAGGCCCTATTATTATATACATTTCCATAGGTTCTAGTATTATTGAGACACACTACTAATAATTTTCCCAGATATTTCTAGCAGTTACGTGCAGGTTAATGGATGCTTGGAGTTGTAAGCGTCATTGCTGCCCGTATAATTACAGGCGACCTACACTGAGGAGTTCACCTTGAGCGTCAGGGGGATCTGTAGAGCTGAATGGGCCGTCCGCTGCTGCCTCGGATCATCGGCAGCCTTAACCCATTACTCGCCAGCATCGCATAAATGGGATGCTTATAAAAATCTTCGTATTTTCTCTCTAAAATTACACCTTCTGTTTGCTTTACAGTCTACACTACTCGAATATACGCACCCAATTATTATACAAATGAGAATCTTTTTAGAATCTTTACATTACATGAAAAATTATAAATAGAATGGGAGAAAATCGAAAAATTTATGTGTATTAATTTCCGGCCCCTAACAAGTTGAGGCAAAAGAGTGGAGATTCTGAGTCCTCCAGCCATGGACTTTTCATGTTCAAAGAACGAAACGAGCAGAATTTTCATTAATTGTTCATTCTTGTTAACGAATTGTTAATGGGATTAAAGAGGAACTCTATAACCATTAAGGAATCGACACACTGTAAACATGGAAGTTCGTTTCATTCTTCATGCGGACAGTGCTATGCGCGAGTTAGTGTTCTTTCTTTCTCGAGCTTTGGTGTCCTGTGGTGACGCAAGACTCTTCGTGCCTGAGTACAGGTACAAATTACGAGATATACGGCAAATGTCACCATGAATATCATCCTTGGTACTGAAAACACGCGCTGCTTATATCTATGAAGGGTAGGTTACAAACAGTATCAAAATTTTCCAATTATATTAGTCAGTAAATGTTAATAGTTGAGACCACGATCGACTTGGCTTAGTTTTAAGTCCTGATTTGTTTACTTTTATGTGTCAAAAAAAGGTTTTTGTTCACATGAGGAGTTTAGATACAATTACTCTGAGAGTAAACATATTTTAGGCCAATTGCGCCGTATCTAATTCAAATTATAAACCTTTTTTAATTTTAATTCGCTTCTCTGATACCGCTTACCATTTATGTGGCCTATCGTAATTTTACTTTTTGAAATCAATTCCAAAAATATTGAAATCAATTGATTACAAAAATTCGTAGCATTGTTGTTTATTGCATGGGTAAATAGAACGGATAAATTAACAATTTCCATTGCCTTTTACTTACTATTTTTCTCTTCAGAACCGTGAACTCGTCTCGCATGCTAGAAGCAACGGTCCAGGCATTTTACCTGAGGACCAACAGCATCGTGGATACGAGATGCTAAATACAAGAACAAAGCTTCTGTGGTGTGAGCGTCGCATGTTTGAAAGTGCTTATGCAATTCAGATTTGAAAACGTACTTTACCCTCGTGAATATTGTTACACCAGTGTACATACATATGTCCTGTAAGATACCCTAAAAGTTATAGAACTCATTTAGGCCCACAAGTAGCTACATACTCGTATAAACGGTCCATCGTAATAGTATAAGAAATCCAAGTCTCTGATATCTTTCAAATGATGTAACACTTGTGGTAATAAATTGTTCAGATTGTTTTAAGATATGTATATTTCAAATATAAAATTAAGTACCTCTATAATAAGGAAACTGGTCACGAGCAGTGTACTGGTAGCTACTTGACATTGTAGATATTTAAAGTCAATGTACGTATTTTCATGGCCACCCGATATACATATGTGCCCAACACTGCACCCCACCACAACCGGGCACGATTTGATCGACGGTCCCCTTGCTGGTCGGGTGACCGGAAAGCGTCACCGTCTGTTATCGTCGCGCTATCGCCGCTATCGCAGATTACTGCCGGTCAGAGTCCACGTTCGGGTGAGGAAATCTACCCACTCAGCTGAGATTGGAATGCGTGATAGCTTTGGGGGGTAAAAATTAAAATATATTACCAAAGAGTAGAGGGTTCCCATTGCTACTGGTCGTGGGAATGCGGGAGATAAGTCAGAGGAGTGGGGAGTAAAGCACTATTATTCAGATCTATTTTAAGCTCACTAAACTGAAAGTTTTCACACGCTTCTCGCACGATTTACCGCATCCTTCAAATCCGTGTGAGAGTGACGGGAAGGTCAATCCAATGCGACGACCCTGTCCACTGTTAGGTCTAACCACCTCCTTCGTTACGCTTTCAAGCGCAAATTATCAGTGCAGAATTTATTATAATTAAAGCCATCTCTTTTTACCTCCTACCTCAGAACCACACATGCTCTGTAAATTGAAGGTTCTTAAGGAAGGGATTGTTTGTATTGCATGGCATGTTAGGGACGTGGCCCTCCCCCATGGTAGGTAAGCTGCAATTCAGGGCCACATTCTGTTGTCTAGCCTGAAACATTCAGACTTGCACGCTGGAAGCTTCTGGAACACTCATCTGTGGCCACTAATGTCCGTATTTTTATCTTGTTATCAAGCGACGCCTACATTTGAGAAGATGACGCTAAAAGCTGGTCGAAAGGTTATAAAATATTTGAGGCATCTACGTAAGTTACAAAGAAATAGTTAAACCACGCATCCTTTCAAGTGGTGTTCGTTCTACTTTTGTAACATATATACCGTAAATATTTTGTGAACTTTTGACCAGTCTTTTTGTGCCACCTGTACAAACTTGAAAGCTACAGAGCGCGGAGAGCACCTCCTCTCGAGAAACAACCCTACATGTAAAGGAGAAGTTTGAACACGGCCGAATATTGAGATCAACTTACCCCCCTCGACCTGTTGTGGCGGTTGTGTGCTTGTGATAATTACTGTTACCAAAGGCTGAAACTGTATCCTTGATACGATCAATCTTTATGTGTTCCCTCACGATTAAACTCAGCGCTTCTCTTTCGATCGTCCGAAGCTGAGCAAGCAAATAAATCTAACAAAGAGTCAAGCATCCTTGTACTCAATGGGTTGCACACTTCTACCATTCTAGTAGACGGGCCCCACCAAAAATGGTGAGACAAATGATGTTGATTTCTTCAGATATCCACTTATTTACGGTAACTCTCACATGAAATGTTATTTTCAGTATCACTGATATGGACTGCCTTCTCTTACAGTCTCATTGATCAGGAATACAAACCCGGGAATTTTCTCCGATATAGATAGATACTTATGACCGTGACAGGGAGACGGAAGGACCAACCAAGCAACACTGGGCTATTATCTCATTAGTACAGCGGGATTCTTAATTTATCAAGACAAAAATATCCACTATAGCTTGGTATACTCACTAACAAATGAAGTGGATGAATTTTAATCACAAACTTACCTTGAAATCAATTGAATGAATTCGTTAAAATAGAAATTCATTCAGTTCTTTGCGTATCAATTTAAGGCTGAAATTCATTCAATGTTTTTATAGGTGAACGAATATCAGACTTAAAGCGCCCTCAGAAATTATTGCACAATGGCCTTATCGGAATAATTGTTTCCTTGTGCCGTATAAAACTCAGCGCAGTGCAGAAAGAACACCAGGAAACCTCGCAGCTGAAAAAATCAGATGCGCGAGAACAGGAGGAGATTGGTGCGGTCGTTAGCGGTGAGCGCGATCACGGCCTTCCATCTCCGCCATGAGCAGCCTTGTTTATTCTCTTTAATTCGTTGGAAGGCGCGCAATCCGGCCATCTGCAAGGCAGCTCCTGCGCAGCTTCCCAGACCACAAGCTTCCTGTGCTCGTACAGTCGCCCGCGAAACTGGTCGCTGCGTCAGCTTTCGTAGTTCTGTGGTGCTTCATTGTACGAGTATAGATTGAAAAATTAAAAAAAACATGATTTACGCAAAGTTACAGAAACCTGGGAATGCATGTCGAAGTACTGCGTCTGAAAAACAAATACCTATTGTTGTTTGTTTGATATGTTTATGCTTGCGTGTGTGAGTCAGATTGTGATCAGAAGGCGCCATCTCCAGCTCTGCATCATTTCTATCGCCACAATCTCCAGCTCTGCAGCCTAGTGCTAGGATCTCCAGCTCTGCTACTTCTCCAGCTCCACAACCACTAGCGTTACTGCTACTTCAGTGCCATAATCTCCAGCGCTGCTACCTGGCGCCACAATCTTTAGCGCTGCTGTGGTTCTAGCGCTACAATCTCCAGCGCTGCTGTGGTTCTAGCGCTACAATCTCCATCGCTGCTGTAGTTCTAGCGTCACAATCTCCAGCCCTGCTGTGGTTCTAGCACCACAATCTCCACCGCTGCTGTGGTTCTAGTGCCACAATCTCCAGCGCTGCTGTAGTTCTAGCACCACAATCTCCAGCCCTACTGTTGTTCTCGCGCTACAATCTCCAGCGCTGCTGTAGTTCTAGAGCCACAATCTCCAGCGCTGCTGTGGTTCTAGCGCTACAATCTCCAGCTCTGCTGCATTTTTCATACTTCACACTAGAGATAAAATGCAGCCGCAATACTCGAGCTCAATTCAAGCCAACTCTCTGTCAGGACTGAGGTAACCAGAGCTGGTCAGCGAGTCAGATAGCAACAGAACTTATTGATATTATTGAGTTACGATGCATTTGGTGCTACTCTACGTCGCTGGTGCGTTTGCACAACTGTTGCTTTCTCATCCAGTGACCTACAGCGTTATAATCTAACTCATGACTCAAATCATCGTCCATTCTTTGGAGTTGAAGTGTCGAGTCTTAAACTGAAAACCGTGAATGTGTTAGAAATGCCGCCTTCATTTAATTCATTTTCTGCCATCGTGACTTTGCAGTCCCTGAACTGAATGACACTCATGAGTCAGGTGAAATTTTGACATCGAGTATACAGAAAATTTATGAGCTCTACGAGAATCGAACTCTGTAGTCCGGTGCAGTCAGTGCAGTGAAATGCGCTCCTAGTTATAGCCGTACTAGGCGTAATTATTTGAATAGTAGCCCTAGAGCAGTTGATGCACTAGTGTGCATATTCATCCTCGTTTCGCACGAAACAATACGAATTTCAACCTAAACAAACTGTATTATTTATAATGCTTATTATTCATGACCGTGGGCCTTATAGGTTTAGGCGCAATAATCAAAAGGTAATGACGGCAGAGGGACCATCTCATTTAAAAAAAGTAAATACAGGCAGCTGCGCTGCGTAATGAAAGGTAAATTTTGCATCACGTGGTCCTGCGTTACTAACGTCAGCGGTGGAAAGTTGAGAGAGAGCATTTTGCGGGAACATGAAGTATTCAAAATTATCTACATATTTGACATATTTGACAAAAGAAATTCATGCTACAAAAAACACAGAATCAACGCACACATTCATGTTACTCATGCTTGGAACGGAATCACATACTCCGTTAATCAACTTAACTCTGCACGGTATGTTAGACGAAAAAAAAATATTTTTCGCAGTTCGTTGAGCTTCAAAGTTTCCAAATGACATTATTTCAAATAGGTTAATTTTGAATCTGTAACAGTAAGAAACTAAACATCTAGATCCATCCAGCACCGCCTCAAATCCATCTCGGTGTCCGTTTATCCTCATGGTTGCACCTATTGCCATATTGCGACACGCGCGGTGACAAACACTAACGACATATACCACGAGCATCACAGCATTAAGCCACGTTATGAATTTAGACGCAGCTCGCGTCGGAGAGAGCATCATGCGAGAGGCAGCTCTCATTTTGAGTTCATTTGCGTGCTTGGGGCTAGGAGGCAATCAGGAATCATTCGCTTCTAACTTACATAGTTGTGTGTAACTTTAAGCTTTTTTTGTTGTTAATCATTAAAGGTCCTCATTTCTGTATAGGTTGTTCTAGAAGTCTCGTAGCTTATTTGGGCACACAAAAGGTGTACATTCTGGTTCCAGTTTTTTGTCATTTCTCATTTGGTGGTGAAACTGTTTCTGACTAAATTACTTGTGGTAGCTAAATGTTTCAAATGTTTCGAATGCTTTCAATTTTCACGTCGCTGTAAAGAATCCCCGCTATAATCTGTACATTGAAGCGCTTTGGCCTCCCAGGACTTTCATGAAAAATTCTTAGGCTTCGTTGAGACTGAACATCATGCTTTGAAAATTTATGCACGACCGTAGGTAAGGCATAAAATTTAGATAAATTTAAAAAACAATGTTTGGAACGAAAACGGTTTATTTTCGCACACCGGAGCTGGACTTCTAGCTCTACTCGTGATAGAAGATATTCACTAGTTAATGACGCACTGCACTGAGCCATCTTCATTTCGGTCTCCCATCTCAATTTTCTACGCAAGATTAATATAAATCTCCATGGCCACTCCGACGCTCAATGAGAATGTCTCCGTCGTGTCTTCTGTTTCTTCAGACTTTTTATAATTACGGAACTTGGAACACCTTCTCGTCATTACCGTGGATGTTGGATTGGCGATATTTATTTTTCTGTCGTCCAGCCTTAATCGAAGTCGGGCAACACGGAGTAAAATTTTCTTGCTCAAAAACACTGAAATTCACAAAACAGAATTTTAAATGAACCCTTCTTCCAAGCTGCACTGTTTTCCGTTCATGAAAAATCGCACACTTTATTCAATGAACTCACAGTCACTGAAGTCATTGAATTCGCATCAGCGAAAACAGATTTCCAGGAGATGGCGTCTGTCGCGGCGGTTTGCGTTGCGTTCGAAGCCCTTCTCCCAGGCAATTTAGGGGTCCAGCGCGTCGCGGTAGCCTGCAGCGTCCTCCTCCATCTCTCTTGCCTTCCTTTCCCGCTGCCTGCCACGGAGATACGAGCCGGTGCGTGCTGCTATGTTAATGAAAATAATGAACACTTCTGCCTCAATCTCGCTACGTGACTCTCATTAGGTTTTCTAATCCCACTCCTGCCATCGTGTTTATTAATGTACGTGCAAGATGTTCTTGTGGACTGTGTTCAGCGAATGCATTAGGCGACTGGTGCTGAGACCTCAAATTGATCTTTCAAAGTAGTGTTTTGAAAGTAGCTCTTGGAATATGTTCTCATGAATTGCGTTCTTTTGTTGCACACACTCTTGACCGACTATGGATGACATTATAAATTGGTATTTTTACGTGTAAGCCCACGAAAGGTTGTTCTGAAGTAATTCATGGAATTTTAATAAAACTACTAGGTTCGTGCCAACCAAGAGAATGTTTCCGATAATTTCTTAAATTCTAATTACAGTATTGCTTTGTTAGTCACGCTGCTGATTAATATTCAAAGCCTGTACAAATTCAAATTCTACTTATGGATGCAAAGCCTAGTAGAGGACAGGCAGCCATCATATAAATTTTTATAATTTTCATCCCTTAGACACACATGGGAGAGGTGACCGTGTGGCTTCGCTGACAACCCGCACAAAAACGTGAATATTTCCCCGTGTGTTGCAGAATTTATGTGTAACAATTAAATAGTTCATTTAAAATTCGCTTGATCTCGGAAATTAAGATAGTTGAATTCTAGGGAGTTGATGGGATACAACACGACGAGCGGCGCATCTGAATACGCTAGTGGGATTGATATTTTCTCATGAATACGGATTTGGGCACTTCTCCAGCACGCTTTGGCAAGACCTGGTTCCTGCACGCTCGTGTATTGATGAATGAGCTGAGGAATTGATGTGTACCAGAGATACATGAATAGGCAAGACTGCGTTCAAGCATTGACAGCTGTGATACAGTGACGATCGTGCGGTCAATCCTTCACCATGTATTGGGATTTAAAAATCCTTTTTCATGATGTTGATGCATTTTATTCGTAAATAGCTAAATGCAGCTTCAACGTCAGAGAAATTGACTGATGAAACGGTTAGTATACCTCCAGGCAATATAGGCTACGCTTGCACGAGCTGTGAGAGTGGCGCTATCACTAGTTTATCATCACGTATTTGTCCGGAAGTGTTAGTATCAGTTGTCTGAGAGCAGTTGACGAAGATAAATTGGTTCACCCCATAAGTTGGCGCATGGCCTTAAGTGCTAGCAGAAACAGCTGTTGTGATGCGCACAAGATGGCATAACTAAACCATTTGGTTCATGCTAAACAACGTCGTACTTCTTATATCCCTTTCATTATACACCCGTTACTCGTTTCCCATTATCCTATTCCCTTTATTCTATTGCTATTAAGCCATTTCCTCCTACAAACACAATTCCGCTCCTAATATCCTTTTTGTAACATAAAGACATGGGAATCACAACGGGAACGTGATCCCGCTGCTTGTCATAACGTCCATTGATGCGGGAGGCCGTGCGTTGATGCGGTGGGAATATTGGGAACACGATACGCGGTCAGGCCCCGTCTTTATTTGATGAATGCTGGGCCGTTGTACAGTCCCCTTACAAAATTCTCTCCGGTGCCCTGGAAAAAGGCGGAATTAATTTTTTATCAGCTGGTATTCGAGTCTTCAATGAAGATGGACTGAATAACAGCAGTTAAAAGGGGTGACTGCTTACATCCATTTAAAAGAGTTAAAAATCAATAACGAAATGGGATTACAAGATCAACAACTGCGATGGTCTTCCTAACCCATGTGTTGGACGCGGACATCCTTCCGCATCCAGCGGGCAAACCGTGTTATGCGGTAGGATACTGTACTTAATAATTCGACGTGTCTTAGCTTACTTTACATAGTAGTGATCTCCAAAGGCACTGCCGAATCACTAACACTTGTTGCTAAGCTCGTTTCATGTAAGTTTCCATCAGGATGTTCTGAGAAGTTTTCTTTATTTCTTTGTCTGAAACTTTACTGAGTTGCACTCTAAAACTTATCGCTAATCGATGAAGACAGAGGTACTTCTCTGAATAATTGAGTTATAGTATTATCATGAGTATAAATTCCCGTACATCGTCATTTGTAGGTGAGTGTATACGCTTATTTGCATATAACATCTCAACAACCTTTTACGGAAAATCTTTGAGTGTTTCAATAGAGTAAGCAATCCGTAATATAGTTGAAATTCGTACCAGCCTTAATTTTTCACCTCCACGTCTCTCTGACAGTCACCTTCTAGACATTTTATTTCAGCGTAAGCGAAGCTCGATATTTCAGCTCGATGACAAGAATGAGATACACAAGAAGTGTATTTGCACTTTGTATTGTTGGTAACGTAAGTGATGACGTGCTTGCCCCTCACTCAGACAGTCCAGGGTTCAATTCCCCTGGTGGATCGAGTGCTGCTCTTGGGAGAGGAAAATGAAATTTAATATTCCTAAAAGACGCCATACCAGTGTGGCCGGGGCCGAGGTCCCCAAACTACTCCCAAGGAATCCAATAAGTAATTTCGGTGGTCCTTCAACACGTCCGTCGCTACGCGTCGCATGGAGCGCCGGTTGTAGGAATCTGAAGCAGGATGGACGAGTTTCAAAGCTCAGTGTTACACCTCATCGCTCAATCAGCCGACGCAAGTACTAGGACGTGCAGTACGCACGTCAATTATTTTTCTGTAAATAATACTTTTTTAGTGTTGAGACCGATTTATGAGACGCTGTTGTAGCGACCTCAATAGCCACACTTAATTCGAAATATTGTTAAAGCTTGAGTACGACCAGACACTCTCTTGTCTCACTTGCTGTTGTTTGATGCAGTTTTTACGCTTGACCCAGTTTCTCAACTTGTTTTTGATAATGATAACTCATTTTTGTCATTCAAGCACCAGTCCTATGTGTCTCTCAGATGTATATTTTTTCCCTCACACAAATTATGAAAATAGAATGTTTTTCAGCGCAGACTCAATTTCAGTGCCGGCTTCTGCTGGCGGCTGCGGGCTGATAGAAATATTGACTGTTCATCGACGAGCGACTCTCAGACGACTCCCGGGTACATAGCGATAGAATTGGTCCCTGGTTCAATGGACTTCCAAGGGTCGGGTTTTGTCAAAAGGTTCTCCCGTAACGCGCTCCTACAGAAAGCTTACCGCTGTTCCCATTCACAGAATTGCTCTGGGTATTGTGCTGCTTTTAAAAACGAGAGATCGTGTTAAGCAGATTGTTGTTGTTGTTACAAAATCTGTTGCCACAGAACTGGTAATTCGGGGTTTACATTTTTCTGAAGTTTACTTTAAAAAAGAGACAAACTAAGGAGGGAGATACATTTCGTAACTACATAAATTGCGTAAATACACATACGTCAACAAAGAGGCCCTCGTGCATCAACAGACAGTTTCGTAACTGCATGTATTACGTCAACACACATACATCAACCGACAGTTTCGTAACTGCATGTATTGCGTCAACGCACATACATCAACCAACAGCCATTCTTCCTTACTGTTTTACTTTCAGAAACCATTGATCTAGTGAAACTATTTCATAAAATTTTAAAAATTTTCGCTTCTTCCTCTTAAAGTAGGAGAAGAGGGAAATGGTTTAGCTCGTGGGTCGGTTTTCGTGCAACCATTGCTCTGCTGCGCTGCCCGAGGGGCCCTCAGCGCCCCGCCGAGGATGTCTTCATGCACCGCTCGAGATCTCGAGAGACTGGTCAACGTCCCACTCACTTCGAGGTCTCGAGAGACTGGTCATCGTCCCACTCACTTTAAAGTCTGGAGAGACTGGACGGCGTACCGCGAGGACGCCGCTGCCCGAGGGTCCAGTTTAGTCTTCTTCCTCAGGAACGTTTCTGCAGGATTCTGTGTCGTCTTGGAACTCGTCGTGTTGCTGCTGCAGTGTCTTTTTTGGTGAAGAAGTTCTGAAGATGAATAAAATATCGTAAGATTACTGTTTGAGCTTGAATAAATTATTTAAGTCGTATTACTACATACGTAGTTTCGAAGTTACATCTAAGGACTTGTGGTTCATCGAAAGTCTGGTTACGTTCAAGTTCTTTATCATACAAGCTTATATTTAAATTTTAGGAAAACCTGTTCTAGTCCCAGGATGGTGATCTACAACACAAATAGAGGTAGAGGCGCTGCATGCTACTGAAGGACCTACACATAATTCCAATTGTGCGAGCCACCCGAACAATTCAGCCGCCAAGAGCAGGGAGGTAGATGCGCGCAAGTCCTGCCTCGCAAATATCTACAATAACATTCGAGTAAAATATTTACTCAAAATTACAACAGTGTCATATTTTCGTAGAAAAATGTTAGAAGTCACTTCTTACCCGTACGCAGTGTGACCCACTGCAATAGTCCCGGTAATTTTGGATAATGAAACACTTTTTTTCCTGGTGACGATAATTGTTGTAGAATGTATAGAACGCATGGCAACATTTGTTTACAATTCATATTTGATTTCAGGGCTGAAGTGGCACTTGATTTAGATTTTGTTGAATTTTAGGTGAACCCCGTAAATGGTCTGTTGAGTTAAATATCATTATGGAATGTGCTAAAAGTTTACTAATGCTGAGAATTCGATAATCATCAAGAAAACTGTCAAAAGATCACCTCCTACTACAGTTGCTACTGTTTTAGGCCGCCATGTTAAGACAGTCCGAAGGTTTTTGAAGGATCCTTCACCAGAAAGCAGTGATCTGATAAATAACCTTCATTAATTCCAACACGTTTTACATCCTGGGTATACAAGGGAAAGGGTATTTTTAAATGCTAGGGTTAAAAATATGTAAAAATGTACTGGTGACCGCGTTCTTGATTCAATAACAGTGGTTAGGTCTTTTGAAAAAAGCTCCATTACCTTCAAAGCGCATTATGTTGTGAATTCAATGGAGAAAGACCTAAATGAAGTATGTACAGAACACAGATGAGACAAAAGCTACTCTGGATGGACCTGAACAACGGTCCAAAGCTGGGTTGGAACTCGTGCCAAGTTACATCATCGCTCTCGGCGCCAGCGAGGTGAAGGTGGTGTGATATTGTGGACAAGAATTTACACATGATGTCTTTTCAGACGTATGTATGATGGTTTCCAATAGTGTTAAAGTTAATTTCCCTTCTTATTGTAAGCTTTTGAGTGAAGGTCTTCTACCCTGGCTTGAAAATCTATGTCGCGTCGAAAAAAAATCTTTGGGCAAGACAACGCGTTTTCACATTATGCCAAAGTAATCAAGCCATATCTGTCCTCATTAGGATTCAAGGACAACAATTTTATCATGTGGTCACCAAATTCGCCATATTTTAATCCAATCGAAAATTTCTGGTCTATCATAAAGCGAGATATTTATGATGATAAAAGGGAATATACTTCCAAACAAGAATTATAGAAAACCGTAAAAGTTGCATCCAGATTTGTGTCAGGAGCTTTAATAAAAAAATTGACTGATTCGATAAACAATCACATTTTTGAGGTTATAAAATACAAAGGATATAATACTAATAAATAACCTTCAAGTTTAGTCATTTTTGTTCAATTTGAATATTAATCGCTGAGTATTTAGGTATACAAATATGTTCAAGTTTAAGATGAGATGTTCTTATTCGCTCTCATAGATGAATTGATATAAAAATCACTGGTACTGTCATTGTGATAATATATTTTAAACAGTATGAGAGTAGACTATTACCGTAGCTCACGCTGTGCATAGAGAGGAAATTTCTTAGACTCGGTGCTTTAAATGAAACACCCGACTTTGTGACTTAATTTATTTTTGGTGAAACGATTTACATGATTTCACACTATTAATGATATGATTTTGACATTGTGCCCGAATTTTAGGTGTCAAGTTGTGGTACAGTCTGGTGTGCAGTACTGCTGCGTATAGAAAACCCTAGGTACTTCGGTCACAGCTTTGATTCACTGCTAACGTAAGCTGCAAGCATTAATTTTTATCGTTATAATGATAAGAATGAAAAAACAGTAGTAAAAATCTTATTATTAATATAAAATAACAGTGGTTACTTACGGTTAGGTAAGCAGTACTAATTTAGATGCTTGTTTTTCATCATTTCAGAGTTTTATCCTAGCTCTCAGAATTAAAATCGTAATGAGCCTCGCGTTACCAAATCCAGCCTGAGACGTTAACCCCAACTTTGAGGCTGAGTCTCAAGCTTCCCTCGGTTTCCAAAAGCGCACTCAAACACGAGGTCGGTAGTCCGTAGACTTACGATTTACATTGTGTAGGTGACTTGATGACGTAGACGAGAGGTGGAGCTATCGAATCAACTTTGAAATAACAATCATGTGAGAGGTCGAAATAGTAACCTCACAAGGAAATCAACCGCTGAGCCAGCATGTTCTGTAGCATTGCTATAATGTACATCGAACATTTATATTATCATTCAATATCAAGTAACATTATTATAACATTTATTTATTTTATTTTATTTCAATACGTACATATGAAGGCAACTACCACCTCGGGTGCATTTGAGAGACTTCAGTAAAATTCACATTATATACATGTCAAAAATTTTCAAGTCGCACCGCTGCCGCCGTCGATTGTGGTGGCCGGCCAATGCAGCGCTTGTCATTTCCATCCTAATATATGCTGCAACGTCCCCGCAGCTGAAGCAAATAGTGTACAGTACATCCTACTCATTTCCTCCGCAACCATTTTCTTGGTACTCTAAAGCGTGTCACTTACTTCATCATTATCTTCCCAGTCTAAGTTCTGTGCAGCCCCATCGATAAATTTATAAATAAAAAATGATAAAAATACTTGGAAGGCAAAAACTTATAGATAGTTATACGGAGATGATCCGCCGAAAAACTCAGACTGGGTTGTATATCGTCAACGCTTGCTAATCCAACATAGGCTGAGTCCAAACTGTTTTTGCTAGAACTGATTACGTCTTTCGTCCATGGTTTTAAAATGAAAGTGCCTTTTACACATGATGTTGTGCAGGAATAATATTAGTACAAGGCAGCTCGTGTGGATGGCAGCACTGACCTTCTGTTTCATTGGCTAAAGTTTTGTACAAGTGTCGTCCTTACAACCATAGTTTATTATTTTTAACTCTATTTTAAGGAGATGCTATCTAGTTAACTGTTTTCACTGTTATAATTTATTCAATCATCCTCGACGGCATAACTATCATTCGATTTTTTTATTTTGTCTATGAGCACAGGAGAAAATTTTCCACTGAAGCTGCTTAAGTTGCCATTCATCAAATGAACACTAACATTTCTAGCAGTGCGCCGCTCGTTGTTAGGCGTAGGCAAAATATCCATTCCTATTCGTATGTGCGTTCGCATTTGTTTCGACAGAATCACACACCTTTACTCTCGAGTGTGGCTTGATAGCACTCGAAGTGTATTTAGTTTCGTTCCTATTTTATAATAGGTTTTGTTTTAATGGAAAAGTAACTAGTACTTAGTGTAAATATTGGCAGTGAAATTAAACTGTGTTTATCATTTGAAACGAATCTTCATACGATTGGTTGTTATGGACATCGACATCTTGAATTATATCATCCTCTTCGTATTCTATACCCCCGCTATACAGAGACATGGAAGGCTTCAGGCTCAGTGTCGAAATCAATCAGTTTTGATAAATAACCGCCGACTCAAATGCGCACTCTTCAAGAAAAGGGAATGTGTGTGTATAACACATTCATTGGATGTTTCAAAAACTTTCCTCATTCATTGGAGTAAATTAAGCTAGGTACTCAGGCGCTGTGTTCCTCCAGCATTAATTACGGAAGGCATCCACCGTCACACCAAGGTGCAGTGCGTACAGCACGAGGACGGTATTAAAACTAAAACAGCTCAGAATAAATCAAAAAGCGGGTGACGAAAAAAAATCTGACCAAAGTCTAAAAGGTGTCAGACGAGCATTCGAATGATCTCCATCTAAGTCCATCCGTACAGCTGCCCTACAGCTACACAGCTACTACGCGCTGCGTTATCTCAGGCCAGATGGTGCACTAACACAATGAGAACTGCTTATTCATGGGATCCGAAGCCAAGCACTTCCAGACCGCTGCGTTGGAAGAGGTCTTGGCCTCGTAGTTAATGAAATATAAATCCTTGGACATCTTTTTGCGGGCTTATGTTGAACATATCGTTCATGGGTTCCCAAATAAAAATTTCCTGACCTGTGCATTGGATGAAATAGCTCCATTCTCTGGCCACCTGGTTCTCGAGGTATCAACCATAAAAAACTTTTTTATGGGCTTTTGTTGAAGATATCGTGTTCTAAAAAAGTACTGGCTATCATCGACCTGGAACCAAACATCACAAATGTCGACACCGCCATTGATGAGGTCACGCGCCAGCGAACATAGAAAACTAGTCGAGTTCAGTCTTTGAATTATTTTTGTTTCTAATAATGCCCATACATTATAGGAGAGTTTAAATAGAGCAACTATCCTCAATATCTGATTATTTTATTGCCATTTTTACTGATTTGGATATTTTCTACCTTTTTAATTAATTATTTAACGAGAAATACATAACCCGGGGGACCATTTTGTGCATAAGTATTGCCTATCACAAAAATCATATAAGGAATACTTGAGTCTTCTTCCACGAATTTCTGACGGGTCGAGAAACAATCTCTACATTGAAGCTTAGAAATTTGTAATCGTGCATCGTCGTGTATTTGTATTGTTTTGAGACAAAACCCATGATTTGATGGAGTGAAAGCTGGAACTGTTATTGACAACTTTTTTTTCAACTTATTTAAGCTTCAGGAGTCACACACAAGAACCCCTGGTGAAAGCAGTTTATCTGAATTTGATTGTATGCTTTACTTACACCCGGCAGCTCTGAGTGAATGATTTAAATCATCAGTCGTATCGTGCATAAGTGATAGCATAAACTGACTATTTTAAGGGATTTAAAGCAGCATGTTTTTGTTTGCTTCAACATAAAATTCGCCCAGACATGAATCGTTTCAAAATTCCAGGTAGCACTGCTTATTGAATGAATATTCATCTATTCACATGGTGTTTATATAGCAGTCTAATATTACTATCATCAACTACTGACGTTCAGGTGCAAGAGCTGCCTTTAATGAGTGCGTCAGTGACACTGTGGGACATCATTTTTGTTACTGGCAATGAAGCGTTATTTCCTTACAGCTTTCATTGCAACAGAAGAAAATGCTCATCGTTGCAATGAATAAACTTACTTTTGTACTGTACTTGTATTATGTTTACAGCTGGTATTAAATTGAAATCAAGCAAATTGGGAAATTCGCTGACCTGACCACACTAGTAAAGTTCATGTATTGAAGTTATTTTTTCCTTTTGTTTCGCTACCAAGAAAAATAGGAAGTAGTGTTCCTACCCAAGATCGAGTGAAACAGGAGTGAATTGTATTTTGTATATTGGTATTTATAGCATTTCTCATGCAATGAATACCACCACAGTGTATTTAAACATCCTGTTTAAAACAATGTATTTGAGTGCTTTCTCATTTAAAACAACTTTCGTGTTCGAACATACAAATATCAACGTCATTCATAACAAATGCTCATTGAACCCGAAAATTCACACGCACAAGCGCACTTTATTTTATTGAAGATATGCGCAGTTTCAAATGCGTGTGAACTTTACAAAGGCGATAAGAAAGTGGCCAGACTATTGACAGTTACTTTCACGCAGAGATTCATTCAAATACGATATTAACGCTCACGTGCAAAGTAAAAGTTACATTAAAGAAGAGACTCCTTGGTCTTAACATTTGCACTCAAGCCTTGGAAACGTCTGAAGGTCAGGCCCAAATATTGGCCAGCACTGCGAAGATTGAACTGAGGGCGCCATTATCGGTAATAGCCGAACTGACGATAATGGTGATGATAGGGGCCATTGGATGGTTGTGGTGTTGGTGGTTGGCGCGTTTGCGGCTGTGGTGGTAGTGGGTTATGTTGCGCTATGTCAGGTTGTCTATGAGGGATTATGTTGTATTGAACATGCGGTGGCCGTGAGTTGAGTGGCACTATGTCGGGTTGTGCTTATGGGCTCAAGTTAAGCTGGACATGTAGTGTTATATTGTGATATGTCGGGTCGTCTTTGTTGGTTTATGTTGTGCTAAACGTGTGGTAGCGGTGGATTATGTTACGCTATACCAGGTTGTCTCTGTGGGCTTACGTTGGG